>BQKN01060063.1:13678-37347 GCA_022839385.1 Asparagus kiusianus
GCGTTAGGCGATGACTTATCCCTACTTAGGATTCGGGATAAAATTCCCCAGACTTAAACTCTGGTGTCTTTTTTAATCGGTAAAAGACTAAACCAGCAACGCGTATTAGGCGTAGGCTTATCTCTATTTAGGAGTCGAGATAGAGTTCCCCGCGCATAGAATGTATGAATTTGAGGTTAAGAATCGTGTCTTTTTCTCAGGGTAAAGACGGACCGAAAGATGGAAGAGGAAGAATTTTATATTCTATCTTCCAGCACCAAAAAGGAAGAATTTTATATTCTATCTTCAGTAAAAAAAAAGGGAAACTCGAGATGGGATCTCCACCCCCAGAATCCGGAAAGATGAGACTAAGAGTGGGATCTCCACTCCGAGAATCGGAAAGATTCAAGTAACCCTAACTTTCATAGGATTGGTTGCTTGATCCAAAAGAGTTCTTTATTTATTAAAGGGAAATTCCAATTTCGACCCTAACTTTTATAGGTTTGGCTGAAAAGGGAAAAGATAAAAAGTTTTCGTTTATCGAAAGAGATAATTCAAACTTAGTCCTAACTATATGCAGGTTTGACTAAGTAGAGTTGGAGACAATCCTAACTTTTATAGGTTTGACTGCCCAATTTGAAAGTGGACCTCTCGTTCATGGAAGGAATCGAGAGGGGAATCTGGCTTTGGTCCTAACTTTTATAGGTTTGATCTGAAAGCAAAGGGAGTGGAATACAAGTAGCAGTAGAAATACTGGTTTGTACTAGCCACTCGATGGAGGATTTTGATGTTAAGTGATCAGGACTTAACACGTCGAGCTTTGAAAATTGCCATGAATTGGCGGATAGAAATTTTAGTAGACCCACTGTCATTTGATTTGATCAGTGGGGGATTTTGTGAGGAAATGCTAACCTGTCAAAAGATTGAATTTCGTCTCACAAAGAGCTCGTGAGAGTCAGAGGATTTGATAACAATAAAAGGAAACATTCTGGCATTTAGAGCTTAAATGTAAATCTCTTATTTATCACTTTTACAGTGATTGGGTTATCCCTAAGAATACCAGATGTGGGATTCTTCTGGGAACTTCCCGATACATTGGCTATCCTGAAGGTACTAAGGATAGTATTTTTTTAGGAACTTACCATTTATTAGCATCATGAGCCGGTCACCATCCTTGGTAACTAGGCGATATGCACCATTCGAGTAGACCGTCTCTACTATGAATGATCCTTCCCATTTGGGTTCAAATTTTCCTTTCTTCTTAGAGTTAAGAATCATAGGCCGTCTTTCAGTTAAGACCAAATCTCCTTCTTTAAAACTCCGTTGTCGAACCTTCTTGTCGAAAGCTCGAGAAATTCTGGCTTGGTAAAACTCAATATGCTGTTGGGCTTCTAAGCGCTTTTCATCGAGCATCTCGAGTTCTTCGAGACATTTCTGATGTTGTTCTTCGATCGTCATTTGGGTTGTGAGAGCGATTCGAAGAGACGGAATTTGTATCTCTAACGGGAGGACGGCTTCACACCCGTACACCAAGGAATACGGGGTCGCGCCAGTCGGTGTACGTACCGTAGTACGATATGCCCATAGAGCCGCGCCAAGCTTATCATCCCAATCTCGCTTATTATTTTTCACGAGTTTTGATAACAATTTTATGATCGTCTTATTGAAAGCTTCAGCCAATCCATTTGCTATGGGATTGTAAGCCGTCGATGAGGCGTTCTGAATTTTGAACTTCTCGCAAAACCTAAAGAAGGCATTGCTGACAAATTGAGGACCGTTGTCATGTATGATTCATCTTGGAACACCATGTCGGTAGATAATATGGTGTTTGATGAATGCAATAACGTTACTAGTCTTAACTTCTCTGAGAGGAATAGCTTCGGCCTATTTAGAGAAATAGTCAGTAATTGCCAGGATGAATCGATCACCTTTGATCGAAGGGAGATTTATAGGACCAACAATATCCATTCCCCAAGTCTCGAACAGCCATGACGTAACCGAAGGATGCAGATGCTCCGGAGGTTAGTGCAGATAATTCGCGTGTACTTGACACGCATGACACTTTCGGGCATATGCGACTGCGTCGCTCATCATAAGAGGCCAAAAATATCTTATTCTTCTGATGCGATCATAAAGCTTGGGATCGGGTTGGTGTGCACCACAAACCCCTTCGTGTGCTTCCTTAAGGAATTCTTCAGCTTCCTTTGTCGATAAGCAACGTAACAGCAAGCCATCATACCCCCTGCGGTATAGCGTTCGACTCTCTGTATTATAATAGAACCTCGATGCTCTTCGTCGAATTGAATCCCTTTCCTTCACATCTTCTGGTAAGATTCCATGCAAGACGTAGTCGATGATGGGGAAACGCCAATCTTGGGGTTCGAACTCGACCTGAGTTGCGTACACCTCTTGAACCTCTTCTTCTTTGTCATCTTCATCGTAGAGTGGCACTTAGAGCTGGTGAGTTCTTACCGTAACAAACTGTTCCGTTCCGGGAGGTTGTGCTAGAGATACGGCTAGTGCTGCTAATGCATCTGCGTAGGTGTTCTGTAACCACAGAACGTGTTCGATGAAGAATCCTTCAAATGATTCTGCTATTTCCACTGCCATCTTATGATATGGTATTAAATCCTGACTTCGGACTTCATACTCCCCTTGGATTTGTTTAACTATCAGTTGAGAATCACCGAAAGCTTCGAGATACTCAACCCCTAGTTCTTTAGCGAAATTGAGCCCTATGATCAGCGCATTATATTCGGCTACATTATTTGAGCATGGCTCGGTTAACGAGTAGGCTCGAGGCATCACATGTTTTCCTGGGGAAACTAACACAACTCCAACCCCGGAGGAAACCTTAGAACATCCAGGAGCACCTACCATATTAGCTGCCTGAGAAGCACCATCGAAATACAAACTCCATACCTGTTGATGGGAAGTTACGTTGACTTCGTAGGTTTCATCAGGTAGGTCGTCATATATCTCGGCGGTATCCGTAATTGGATTAGCTGCCAGGAGATCACAAATGGCCTGTCCTTTTACTGACTTCTGTTGTTTAAAATGTAAGTCGTATTGGGACAAGTGCAAGGCCCATTTTGCTAATCGCCAGTTCATGAAAGCTGGTTATGTCATGAATACTCAGACTGGGTTAACTTTGGAGACAACATAAATAGTCTGTCCAACTAGATAATGCCGCATCTTCTGAATTGCGAACACCAAGGTGAGACATTCTCTTTCGATCATGGGATATCGGGATTCGGCACCTACCAAGGTCCGACTCAGGTAATATACTGCCTGTTCGTGACCGTTATCATCATCTTGTGCGAGTAGTGCACTTAATGAGTGGCTCGTCGCCTTAACATAAATCAAGAACGGTTTGCCCGATTTTGGTGCAAGGAGTACAGGAGGTTTCGAGAGATATTCTTTAATACTCTCGAACACCTTCTGACAAGCGTCGTCCCATACGAACGACATGCCCTTCTTTGTGAGCTTAGAGAATGGTTGGCATTTTCCTGAGAGGTTCGAGATAAACCGACGGATATACGCCAACCGCCCTTGTAAACCTTTGAGTTCCTTAAGGTTTCTCAGAGGTTGTAACTCATTAATTGCCTTTACTTTATCGAGGTCGATGTGAATACCTTTGGTGGTGACGACAAATCCAAGGAATTTACCACTGGACATCCCGAGGAAAGACTTGGTAGGATTCATTTTCAACTGATGGGTCCGCATCAGATCGAACATGGTCTTTAAGTCTTTAATGTGGTCACTCTTATTACGACTTTTCACGACCAAATCATCCACGTAACATTCGACAGTCTTTCGGAGATGCTCCTGAAAGATCTTTGACATAGCTCTCTGATATGTAGCACCTACATTCTTTAACCCGAAGGGCATGACCATGTAGCAGAAAACACCGAGGGGTGTTCTGAACGCGGTATGTTTTTCATCATCTGGATGCATCTTTATTTGATTATAACCAGAAAAACCGTCCATGAAAGACATCCTCTCGAACCCGCATGTATTGTCGATAATGACATCTGTGATGGGAAGGGGGAAATCATATTTTGGGCAAGCAGCGTTGAGGTCTCTAAAGTCAATACAAACCCTGATTTTCCCGTTCTTCTTAAGGACCGGGACAATATTGGCAAGCCACTCGGGATGTTGCTCTTCCCTAACAAAGCCCGAGTCAATAAGTTTTTTAACTTCTACCTCGATTGCCTCCATCATCTGCGGACGAAACCGTCTTTGTTATTGTTTGATAGGTTTGACATCCGGCTTAATATTGAGACGATGCACGGCCACATTCGGATCGAGTCCTGACATGTCTTCATAGTTCCAAAAGAAAACATCAATGTATTCCTTGATAAGATAGATTAACCCTTCTTTCTCTTCCGGCGGGAGGCTATCGCTAATGAATATCGGTTTCGGATTCTCCTTATTACCCATATTCACTTGGACCACTTGATCTTCGGTAGGAGGTTCTCTTTGTTCAAACCTATCGCTGTATTGCATATTTAGGTGATGAACCTAAGGATCTTCCCAAGTTGGCATCTGATCGTCTTCCTCTATTGTCGCAGGATCGACCGTAGTCAAGTTCGATATCAGCTTTTTGAACATTTCTCCAAGACTAGCGTCGGAATCCCAAGCTGAAGAATCAGAAGAATATCCGTTTTTAGCCTTGTTAGCAATTTGATCGATAACTTGCCAGCAGCATTCATCATCAGATGAGGAGACATAGCCCAAGCCTCTTCTATGACGATAATAATCATCGGGTTTCCCTTTTGGTACATAGGCCATTCGAGGTGAAACTCGCGGACCTCGACCAAAGCAAAGACCTTCTCTGAGCGTGAAATCATATCCATATTTCTCCATGAGATCACGCGATTTAGTGTTATACCTAAATTGATGAGGGGCAGGTTTATCATCATTATCTTCCTCATCCAAAAAGTGGTCTGGTGGCGGAGATTCCCTTCCTTTACAGTAGATGACTTCCTTTTCACCCCCTATCTTTGCAGGAATGACGAGCGTCGTTCCGAATGGATCCTGTACCTGTTTTTTTGTCATGCAAAATGATTGAAGTGGCATATACAAGTCAGGGTTGTCATACAGTTCTTTAGTGATATTATCAAGACACGACGAGTACTCTAAATCTTCATTTATTGATGTCTCTTCGTAAGTTGCCAGTTACAACTACTTTCCGATGATTCATTATCGTCAAGATTGATTACAATGGGTACAATGTCGTTAAGTACAAAACCACCATCATAATCAAACCCAGCTTTGGTATCAGCTTCATCCCCGCTGTCCGTTCCTTGGGCCGATGGTTCAGTATCGGATTCGGCACCGTATAGAAGGGAATCGGTAAAATAGTTCTCCAATCCCTTAAACGGTTGCTTATCCACGACCACCGTCTTGACTTCATTATTAGTATCCACATATTTGACGTACTGATGAAGAGTTGACGGGACTATAAGATTACCGTGAATCCAGGATCGACCCAACAGTAAGTTATAGGATGTTTCCGCGTCAATCACGTAACAGGTAACTTCCGACTTCAAATCCCCGATCTGGCATTTGATTTGAATCTTTCCCAAGGGTCTGGACCCGCTGGTATTGAATCCATAGATCATAGTGCCCGTGGAAGCTAGCTTACTTGCCAGTATTCCAAGATTATACATCAATCAGAGCGGCATGATGCTGACAGCGGAACCCGGATCGACTTGGATCCGGTTGACCACACTGGAGCCAATGTGCCCGGTGAAGTACAAAGGTCGATCGTGCTTTGAGTTCTTCATCTGCATGTCTTCTTTGGTGAAGGAAATGCAGGGGAAATGGTGTGCCACGAGATTGCAGTGTTGAACTGACGACTCTGGTTCTCCAGGAGATGGCTTGATTCGAGTCAGGAAAGCTTCAGAGTCGCTCAAGGCTTCTTGTAATGCTTTCCTTGTGTCCTTTGAAAGACGCAGTAGTTCGTATAGGGTTATCCTAGCCGGTATATTAGCTAACTGCGCCATGATGTCGAAATGGGGCGGAGAGCTTGCATTTTCCGGTTTGTCTCTCCCAATCGGATGATTGAATCGAGACTGTCTCGGGTTTTGGACTTCCTGGCGTAGAGGCTCTTTCCCTTTCTCTTTTTGTTGGACCTTCTCCGTAGCCACAGGTGTTGAAGGAGTTATGACAATTCCTATTTCCGTTAATGTCTTGGAAGGAACGGTCTTGGTTACCCCCTGCTTAGCCAATTGCTCGGAAGCATCCGGATACTTTAAGTGGTACTCGTTCCCGCTCCGGGTTACAAAAGCTTTCTGTTCATCTTCGGAAAGCGGAAAGGCCGGAATTCTATCGTCATCTTCCCCTGGAATAGCAGAAGCTTCATAACAAGACTTACCTTTTCCTTTTGACCTTTTCTTGGAAGAGGTTCCAGTCCATTGTTCATCTCCAATCAAATCTGGATGAACCCAAAGAATCTCACCATTCGGGGCTGTGTGTGGCACAAGTCCTTTCTGGCGCTGTTTGTGAGGATCATCATTCACCGTCTTCACTGCTATATTTATTACCGGTTCATGCTAGAACCGGTTCAAAGGAACAGAACCGAAGCTAATCGATACTGTATTCGCACCCACTTTCTTCTCCTTAGGTTGCTTCATAGTGATGACCCCAACATCGATTAGAGCTTGGATCTTATCTTTAAGGGCGTAGCATGCCTTGGTAGGATGGTGCACCGCTTTGTGAAATGCACAGTATTTTGGATCATTAACTCTTTTAGCATCTTCCTGATCCTGGATCAGAGGCAACTTGATCTTGTTGTTCTCAATAAGGTATTTAAAAATACCGGGAACTTTATTTTCTTTGAATGAATATACCTTCGGAAACTTTGGCTCCGAGGCCTTTTGCTTCTGGGGCTGTTGTTACCACTTTGATTGTTGGGGCGCCTTCTGTTACTGCTGTTGCGGCTACGCTTGCACTTCGAACGTCTGGTTCGCGTCCACTACATTCGCTTGTGCCTTTCCCTTACCCTTAGGGACAAAATTCTGTTGTGGAGGATTATGTGCCGTTTGACCTCTTTCATCCTTCTTCCTTTTAAGGAATCGTTCAGCTCGTTCTCCTCGCACCTTCAAATCCTTCCAGGTCTTTGGTGGTGCCATCCCCATAGCTTCGAGGATGTCCAATGAAAGATTATTATGGCAGGTCTCGAGGATGAAGTCTTCACTGACCGGATCTCTACAGTTCATTGCTTTGTTCCGGAATCTCTTGACGAAGTTTTCAACCGTTTCACCATTCTTCTGTTTCTCATCAAATAGTGTGCCGATTAAGATCTCTGTGTTGTCATCAAAGAAGTTTGTCAGAAACATGTCCTCCATGTCATCCCAACTGCTGATACTCCCTGGCTTGAGACGGCGATACCAGTCGAAGGCTGCTCCACGAAGAGTGCTAACGAATGACCGCACCATAAAAGGCTCATTTCCGGAGATTATTCCTAAGTAAGATTTAAAATAGATTAGATGCTGGGTAGGGGAACCCTTTCCATCAAACGGCGTAAAATTGATCAAATTGAATTTCGCCGGATATGGAATTGATTCCCATTCCCTTGGGTATGGACATGGTATCCCGGACCTCTTCACTTCTTGAGCATTCATCAATGCATTGATCTTGCTCTCCAAGTCCCTCATTTTCTTACCCTCACTCGTATCTGTCTTCAAGTGATTTTGGGGAAAAGTAACATGGTCCTCCTTCGTGTTATTATCATCCGAAGGGCCACCCCCATTATTGTTGTTGACGGGAGGAGTGTTCATGTTGGCATTATCCTCTACTTCCCGTTCATCATCGCCTTGATTAGTATTGTTGTGACGACTAGACTCTCCTTGATGAGTTGTTAGTGCCGCGATTTGCTGGTCATGCATTTCTCTCATCTGTTGCATGGCCATCTCCATTTCAAATTTAAAATTTTTCTTCTGCTTAGCCAAAGCGTCCTCAAGTATCTTGACACCTGCTCAGCGCTAATCATGAGCGATTCGTAGGGTTGTCCCGCACTAGATGCCGTGTCATCGGATGCTATGGCTGAGCAAGCATCTGAACCAGCATCTGACACCTCATCCTCTAAAGGAAGTCCCTTTTGCATCTTTTGGTAATTCTTCCGCCTACTGGTCCCTGATCTTAATCGAGTCATACGTTGGGACACCGTGGTAAACTGATCCGGGCTAAAGCGTCGTGTTGACTTCCCTCTCCCGGTCATATTGACGGACACTTCTGGAAATTCGTCATCTTGACGGACATGTTTTCTCTTACGGAAACACCTTGGTTTGGTCTCAGACGTTTTGGTAGAGATTCTCTCGAACACCGAAACTCTTCTTGGGGCTTTAGAACAGTAGCATTCTGATAATACCGCTTTGATTATGTTGGCACAGGGACAATGAGGATCCGTGTCTTGAACATTTCTTTTCCGGGACTTATTCGTGCTTTCAGCCCTATAGTACAACTTGTCAGTTTGATAACTGGAGCAACCCATAGAGTGTTGGCACGACCTCCCAGGTATAACATCATCATCATCAGACAAATGTGTTTCCCTCTGGGGATACGACGCTTTATTGGCGTCTTCAAAAGTCGCTCGTTCAGGTTTGCGCCTTTGCGAGCGTGAAAACCTAACGGGCTCTTGAACTTCGACCCGCAATCCAATGCGGTCGGTAATAAGGGTTTTCCCTTTACTATCTTTCTTAGGGGGATTAGTACGACCCCCAGTCTGGTTTGTTGTTTGGGGACCTTTCAACGGTCCCAATCGTTCCTTGACGGGTGCTTTACCTCGATCTCCAGGTAGAGGACCGAGGCGAGCCTTCAAGGGGACTCTGGATTTGGTGAGATCCATGCTATTACCTGGCTTCATCGGAGATGTGGGGACAGGGGAAACAGGATCTGAAATTGACGAAGCTCGAATAGTAACTTCGTTCATCTTCGCCTTAGGCGCTGGCTTTGCCTTCGGCATCCACACCTGTTTGCGCTTGGGCGGCTTCTTCACGGCTTCTTCCTTCTGCATTTCTTCTGCTTTCTACAAAAGGAGCTGGGCATATGCGAGCAACGCGCGTCGCTTCTTGATTCGCTCCTCGAGGGTGGAGCGGGTCCTCTTGACACGAACCCAATCGTTCGTTTCTGTCTTGGAGGAGGAGTTGGTTGTTCGCCGTTGTTGTTCCCGGCGCTGTCTAGATTTTAGATCCTCATTATAGCGGATCCCGTCTATCGATTCTGAAGCCTTGGCTAATTGTCACGCAAGGCGTTGATGCCGTCTTTGGTACGCCCTCTTTGACAAGGTTGGAACGCCTTCAACAGTTGTCCTCACGGCGGAGGGAAGATCCGGATCTGCAGCTTCGACCACGTTGGACGTCGTTGGGACGTCGCGGGGAGTAAGTGCAGCAATGATGAGGGGATCTCGGATCTTTGAGCCGGAGGTCCCGCGAGCATTTCTGGAAGAGGATGCCTTCCTGCGCCTGCTTGGAGAGGGGGATCTGGAGGAGGAGGAAGAGAGGAACTCTTTAAACTTCTGTTGATCGAACTCATATTCGATCTCTTCATTCACCCGGATCTTGAATGCCGGTTGCGTCACGACAGCCTCGACAGCGAGGCTGTTAGCTCCCACTGTGGTCGCCAGTTTGTTTTCGCTAAAAGTTACCTTCATTGTCGAACTCATTATAATAAAATTTGCTTACAAAGAATTCGAAATATTCAATAAGAAAAAGAATGAAAAATTATAACTTTTCGAAAATAACGCAAGATCCGTTCGTCGTATCTTGCTTGCGTGGGTCTTTAGCCAGTGACAGGGACGTCGATATCCATGGACTACCTGACAATCAGATCAGATGCAGAACTTCGTCGATTCGCAAAGGAATCTAGAAGCAGAAGCGCTTATCTCGGCAACGGCGAGATAATTGCTCTTCTTAGGATATGTGGGTGAATGCAGATCTGACGAATCTCTCTCTTGTGTTAAAGAACTCGATCACTCTTCAGTCCGGCAAGGCTTCGCCAATTCTTTAAAATTCCAGATCTTAAAAAAATGAGGACCCGGGGCTGTATTTATAGGCTCCAAGGGGTTTCGGGCGGTTAAAACCACCTAAAAACCCATTTCTACATTGGAGACACCCCATGGTGTCTCAACTTGGGCCGAGACACCCTAGGGTGTCTCGGCCTTGGCCAAGACACCTTGGGGTGTCTCGGGTGGGCCGAGACACCTCGGGGTGTCTCATTCAGGCTGAGACGCCGGGTTTCTTATATTTGTCCGTTTTCTTCAGAAATTCTTCATCCGATGTCGGTTTTGAGTGATTCAAAGTACGTCGGAAAACTGATGAGGTGTTCTATAAGCTCCAATGATTGGATCATCTGTAGAATAAATGAGACACGAGGGGCGTTGCGCCTTTTGTAAACATCGCGGGGTTCCCGATCAGTCCGTATCTTCGTTATTCCGAAACTCCGTTGTTTCACGTAGTCCGTCGATTCACTTCAACCATTCGTCGACGTCGATTAAGCTTCTGTGACTTGGATAGTGACGTTTGTTGTATTTTCTTAACGCTGAGCTGTTCGTAGAGACCTATAGGCAATTTTCGATGCCTACAGCACTGGTAGAGAAAGCACAAAAGTGGAGGGAGGCACTCAGTATAATTAAGAATCCCGTACGGGAGAGAAAGCACCGAGAGGAACTGCAATTTTTAAAAGAAAGTAAGGCAATCCTCCTATCAAACAAGGGACGTATATATGGCATCAGGGGGAGAACCATAAAAATAGCTAAGGGATACATAATATTTGTATGGGAAATCGCCACTATACAAGGGAGAGAGTACAAAAATTGGGGAGAAGCAGTGAATGAAATTGCGTTATTGGACTTCGCTAGCATACCGATAAAAGGAAAAAGTAGCGAAAAAGAAGAAGGAGAGAAGGAGAAGGCATGGAAACGCATATTCAGGGAGGAGAAGACGGAGATAACGGAGGAAGAGAAAGAGGAAGAGCCCTATGAGAAAAGGGGAGTCATAAAAAACATCTTTTTAGATCAAATTGAAAGAAGGTACTTAAGAAGGGTCCGAGCATATGACGATCAACCCGATAATGAAGAAGTATGGAGTGTCATAAGCGTACAAAGAAGTAAGAGTAATCAAGGGAGCAATTACGTTAATTGGCCCCTGGAAATAAAGGTTAAAGTGAACGGACAGACAAAAGTCTTTCCTGCTATCTGCAAAAATCAGGAAGCACCAGAATAGTGGGAAATGGAGCAGTACAAAGGAACAATGGAGGTCGTGGAGGAAATCTTGAAAGAAATGAAGTTAAACGTTTTGAAATGCGAGGTATCTCTTGCAAGGAACGGCGAGAAGCAAAGATGGAATTTAGAATGTTAAAGAAATTGCGTAGATAAAGGAAGACTAAGTGGAAGAAGGCGGAAGAAGAACCTCTGAAAAAGCTCCTAGGGAAGGCAGGTCGTGCTTCTAGCAAGGAAGCAAGACCTGCCACGATAAAAACCAAACAGCAAAGCAAGACGATTCTCCGAAAGTCCTACCGACTAACCGGGAAAAACCAAGAAGCAAACTAACTACTACCCGGCCGTGCTTCTAGCAAGGAAGCACTCCCTCCCACAAAAAAAAAACAGGAGAATTACGAGGGAGCAGACGGTTCTCCGACAAAATAAGACGATTCTCCGAAATAGATTGTCTTCAGTTTTACGAGGGGAAAAGAAAAGGGGCCTAGAGTGAGCAGACGATTCTCCGACTGGCCCTACCTACTAGAACTAAGGTAGGACCTAAGAACCAGCCCGAGCAGAACAAGAGACGAAAGCAACACGAAGGGTTAGCCACTCCCCTCGGAAGGCAAGCCCCCCAGCACGGCAATCCGATCCCCTATGCTGCTCGGGAGAGAGAAGTAAAAGATGCAGGCATGAAGACAAAGTGAACCGGACACAAACAGAAAAAAGCATATCATGAACAAAAACAACAAAAAAATGGTTGCCAGCAGTACCTTAAGATCCTTTATTTTAGTAACCCTAATTCACATAGAAGAAAGAAAAGATGTGACTAAGGACATTATAAAAGGGAGAATAATTAATCTTTTTCAATGTAAATCAATCATTATTGCAACCGAGAACCACGAAGAGAAGGGGAAGCACTATCACGTAGGAATATAGGCAAATGATGCGTCAAAGAACACACTAAGAAGTCAAATAAGAAAGACTTTTCCAGAGTGGGAAGGAAGAGCCATAGATGTGAGCGTACATAAAGGGTAGGGATCCATATGTAAATACACGTTAAAAGAAGATAAAGAACCAGAAGTGTGGGGAGAGTTTACCTTAGAGCAAATAATGGAGTTTAGGAAGGCACAAAAGGACCACAAGGAAGCAAAAAGCAAGTGTAGATCATTCACTCATACTAAAAAGGTTGGAGCAAATAGAAGATTGGTATCATGTATACAGAGATGAAATACTCAAAAATAAAGTTTTGAACACACTACCAAGGATGAAGGAAGCCTTTGAAGACCGAAAAATATTAAAGGATATAGAAACCAGTGTTTTTTGAAAGAATCATCGACTATTTAAAAGATAAGGGAGAAGTAAGGGAGTATGATGTGGAAGAGATAAAAGAAAAATATCTCGTCATAGATTGTATTGCCTGTCAATTATGCTTCAGAAGGCCGATTAAAACAAAGCAATTGTTCATATATGGTGAGCCCAGCACGTAGAAAACACTCCTTATACACTTTTTAGCCAAAGTGCTAAGAATTTATTTTACCAGCGCCAGAAGAAATGACTTCGCAGGGGCTAACGATCGTTATGATATGTGGGTCTTCGACGAATATCACGAGCACACCGAGATAAGCGACCAAGGAGGAGAAAGCGTAGGGTCCACCATGGAGGGATCCTCTTTCGTTAATAACCATTTAAAGGTGCTTGATGGACAAGAATGTCGCTTGGACTCAAAATACTCGAAGGTTTTCAAGAAAAAGAGGAACGTACCTATAATTATGATTGCCAACAAATTACCTCAAATAATAAAGAGCCACGGACCCTTTAGAGCGAGGTTCTATAGGATAAGATTCTCAACGAACATAGAACAATTAGAGGAGGAAAGAATTGTAGCCACCTTGTATGGATGTATGGTAAGAAGAATTTTGAAAAGTCCCTACCTTAACGATGGTATACAAAGGGACGTATCATTACAATACAATAATTGGAAAGGAGTAATCGTCCCAATAGAAGAGGAAAAAAGCACTTGTTTTCGCTAAAAGTTGCCTTCATTGTCGAACTCATTATAATAAAATTTGCTTACAAAGAATTCGAAATATTCAATAAGAAAAAGAATGAAAAATTACAACTTTTTGAAAATAACGCAAGATCCGTTCGTCGTATCTTGCTTGTGTGGGTCTTTAGCCGGTGACGGGGACGTCGATATCCGTGGAATACCTGACAATCAGATCAGATGCAGAACTCCGTCGATTCGCGAAGGAATCTAGAAGCAGAAGCGCTTATCTCGGTAACGGCGAGATAATTGCTCTTCTTAGGATTACCACAACAGGATAATCCTAAAGAACGGATGTGGGTGAATACAGATCTGACGAATCTCTCTCTTGTGTTGAAGAACTCGATCACTCTTCAGTCCGACAGGGCTTCGCCAATTCTCCAAAATTCCAGATCTCAAAAAAATGAGGACCCGTGGCTGTATTTATAGGCTCCAAGGGGTTTTGGGCGGTTAAAACCACCTAAAAACCCATTTCTGCATTGGAGACACCCCAGGGTGTCTCAACTTGGGCCGAGACACCTTGGGGTGGGTGTCTCAGCCTTGGCCGAGACACCTTGGGGTGTCTCGGGTGGGTCGAGACACCTCGGGGGTGTCTCATTTAGGCTGAGACGCCGGGTTTCGTATATTTATCTGTTTTCTTCGTAAATTCTTCATCCGATGTCGGTTATGAGTGATTCAAAGTGCGTTGGAAAACCGACGAGGAGTTCTATAAGTTCCAATGATTGGATCATCTGTAGAATAAATGAGACACGAAGGGAGTTGCACCTTTTGTAAACGTCGCGGGGTTCCCGATCAGTCCGTATCTTCGTTATTCTGAAACTCCGTTGTTTCACGTAGTCCGTCGATTCACTTCAACCATTCATCGACATCGATTAAGCTTCTGTGACTTGGATAGTGACGTTTGTTGTCTTTTCTTAACGCTGAGCTGTTCGTGGAGACCTATAGGTAATTTTCGATGCCTACAAATACCCCTCCAAAGCGTTCCAGACTCGTTTCTTTTATAGAAGAGGCTGGAATACTTTGGATGTGATTGGTCCAGCCTTCGATCGGTATAAAAGACCTTCAATTCTTGACTCCTTCGATTTTCAGTCTATTCGATGTTTTGACGAATAGCTGAAGTTCCTTCGGCGCTGCGTTTATCGGCTGGCCGTCGTCAAAGTCTCAAATCTAAAACTGATGAGTTGAGTTTGGCTCGCGTCGTCGAGTTGACTTTGAACTGACCACCTCCGTCACATCGGCTCTTTCATTGCAATGTACTGATTGGCATTGACTTAGGGTTTTGGATGTCGTATGTCAACTTTTCGATCGCGACGCATTGATCGGCGTTGACCTAGGGTTACGCGTTGACCGGCGTTGATCCTAGGGTTTTGAATCGCCTACGTTGACTTTTTGATCGCAACGCCTTGATCGGCGTTGACCTAGGATTACGCGTTGACCGGCGTTGACCCTAGGGTTTTGAATCGCCTACGTTGACTTTTTAATCGCAACGCATTGATCGGCATTGACCTAGGGTTACGCGTTGACCGGCGTTGACCCTAGGGTTTTGGGTCGCCTGTGTTGACTTTTTAATCGCAACACGTTGATCGGCGTTGACCTAGGGTTACGCGTTGACCGGCGTTATCCTAGGGTTTTGAATCGCCATACGTTGACTTTTTGATAGCAACGCGTTGATCGACGTTGACCTAGGGTTACGCGTTGACCGGCATTGACCCTAGGGTTTTGAATCGCCTACGTTGACTTTTTAATCGCAACGCGTTGATCGGCGTTGACCTAGGTGTAGGCGTCAAAAATGCTAATAGATATCCAAATGTAGAGAAGATCATCCAAAAATCACCTCATACTATCTTAGGAGAAAAATCAAGACAGATATGAACTGTCTCGCCAGCGAGACAGTCTTTGCTGTCTCGCCAGCGAGACAGTGTTCACTGTCTCGCAGCGAGACAATGTTTACTGTCTCGCCAGCGAGACAGAGTTCACTGTCTCGCCAGCGAGACAGTGTTTACTGTCTCGCCAGCGAGACAATGTTGAAGTGGTCAAAAACCACCTTGATAACTGCCACACACGTGTCCATTAACTGCCAAAGGACATGGAAAACATCATGGGCGAAAATCACGTGAATAACTGCCAAAATAACGGAGTTTGAAATGTGGGAAGACAGTTACAACGAAAACTGCCAGGAATATTCTTTTTTCCGAGATAGTATTTTCTGTCTCGCGGGCCGAGACAGTAAACACTGTCTCGCCCGCCGAGACAGTAAACACTGTCTCGCGGCCTGAACTTGCTGTTTTGTTGTGTTTTTTAGTTATGTGTCCCAGAGGCTATAAATACCCCCTAGGGTCACTTCTGACGAGGATCGAGCATTTGTTAGAGCAATTCAGAGCAGAGAGAGCAGAGATTTAAGTTCTTGAAGCAATTCCTTGAGTTCGAGCTTTGACTTGATCTTAAGAAGAACGACTATCTTACTTTGATAAGATCTTCGTTTCAAATTCTCACTTCGATAAACGAAGGAAGAATCAGTAACCCCTCTTCACGATCTGTGATTCGGTGGTCCACGAGCCAAAGCACTCCCGACACAGGCAAAGTTCCACAAAAGCAGTAGTTGATAAACGACTATTGTGTTATTTTCTCGAAAGTTATAATTTTTGTTTATTTTTCATTGTAATCTCCTGTAAACGATCGAAGTTTAAATGGAATACGCAATGAAAACGACTTTCGGCGAAAACAAACTGGCGACCATAGTGGGAGCCAGCGGCCTCGCTGCTGAGGCCGCAGTGTCGCAGCCGATCAAGATCATTGTCACTGAGGAGATTGAATACGAATTCGATCAAGAAAAATTCGAGGAGTACATGTCATCCTCGTCTTCAAAATCTTCCTCGCCACACAAGTGCAGGAGGATTTCCTCTTCCAAGAAAGTTCCCAAGTCTTCAATTCCGATGAAGGCCGTAGGTGAAGGTTCCTGCTCGATTGTTGTTAAGGAATCTCCCTGCAACATCTCTACTCCAAGTGACTCCGCACCAGTTAAGGAGTCGTTGAATCATAGCTCACCGGTGCTGACGAAGAGAGCTCGTCAGAGACAGCGCCAGCGCCGTGCTCCACAATTGGCTAAGGCCATGCAACAGACCGACGGGGTCCATTATTATGCGGACCTAAAGTCGAAGAAACAGAAAATGACTCAGTTGTCTCAACGGCAAAATAATCATATTTCTACACAACTTACGACGGAGGAATGGACCCTCATCAAAAGGGCTCGTTCAACCCTTAAGGAACGTATACAAAGGCGTAAGGTGAAGGCCGCTCGTGCCCGTGCTCTTCGTCAACAAAAACAAGCAATTAAGGAGGAGTTGGTGTCTGAAAAGCCACCAAAGAACCGTAAAGTTTGGATGCCGAAGACACCGCAAATATCCGTTCCGGGCCCGTCTACTTCATCACCAGTGAAACCCTGGGTTAGCCCAGATCTGTCCAAATTCAAGATCACCATGGCAGATCGCCTTGGTCCCTCGGTTGACGATCGAGGCAAAACCCTGGTCAAAGAAAGTCCAAGTCCGGCAAATAAACCCTTAGTGGTTTCTTATACAGGGGGTCGTAAACACCCTCCTGTCAGAATTAATCCGGTCTAAAACGAGAGAATATCAGTTCATTCTCGTCTAGGACCTATGAAGACTCCACACCCGTAAGGGGGTGTATTTAAAAATTTAACCTTGGATCGCCCAGAGGCGACGACTAGTCGTCCTGTGCATGTTAACAAGGTTCCCAAACAAAAGATAGGTTGCTCAAATCATAACAATGATGAGCTGTACTATCAAAATAACAACTCGAGAAAAAGAATTGTCCGAGAAGATGAGTCTCATTGCGCTTGCGAGAGACTTATTAAAGCAGTATTGACGGAATGTAGTTGCTCAGAAGCTGGGGCGAAACGTGTTTCCGTATTTCAAAGACTGTCTACGGAAACACCAAAACCCAAAATGAGGCACTTCAACAAGAAGAAACCTGCAATTCGGCGAGATGAATTCCCTGAGGTCACTATTAACATGACCGGCAGAGGAAAACAACATTTAGTCAACCCTGACCCTGATTTCTCTTCAGAAGGAAGAGTTGAGCAGGGTCTTTCTCAAAGAATGGCGCGGTTGCAACAAAGGGCCAACCGACGCCGAGACTATAAAAGAATGCATGAAGGATTATCATCGGATGAGGAATTGTCAGATACTTGTTCTGCCATTGCTTCAGACAGCACCACGTCTAGTGTTGGGCAAGCCAGAGAATCATTCGCCATCACGCCAGATCAATTGGCTCAGATACTATAAGAAGCGTTGGCCAAACAACGCGAAGAAATCAGAGCTGAGATCAAAACTGAGATGGAATTAACAATGCAGCAGATGCGAGATTTGCAAGTTCAATAACATCAATCGGAATCTAGCCAGAAGGCAGAGTCCAGTCAACGTAACGTTATACCTGTGCGTATAACTACAGACGATGGTAAAGAAGACGAGACTATCTTCGCTGATCCTCCTCCCGATAAAGACAATTCTGGAAGTGGTCCATCAAGATCAGCCACTCAATCTCCTCAAATCTACTTGAAGAAGGATGAGGAAAAGGACAAGAAAATACAGGATCTTGAGAGCAAAGTCAATGCACTGATGACGGCCCAAGAAGTGAAGAAAACGGGCATTCCATACCCGTACCCGAGGGAGTGGGATTTAATTCCTTATCCCCTAAATTTTAATTTGATAAACTTTACTCCTTTTGATGGCAGGGGTTCATCAACTTAGCACTTGATTTACTTCAAGTCACATCTCGGCGAGATATCAGGAAATGAAGCCCTGATGGTTCGGTCATTCGTAGGAACCCTCCGTGGGCCTGCCTTCGATTGGTACCGACGCCTGAAACCCGGAAGCATCACTAGCTGGGGAGATATGGAGGAATTGTTCCTCACCAATTTCTTCGACGACGACACGGAAGTCTCTATTGGCACATTGTTGGACGAGAAGCAGAAGAATGGGGAGTCGGTTGATGTTTTTGTCAAACGATTCCGGAACAAAGCGGTGAACTGCCGAGATCCACTCACGGAAGAATTCATCCTACAGACATGTCACAATAACTTGTCGTTGGATGTATTAGAGGTTATGGGAGTCGTACCCTCTAAAACTTGGAAGGAGTTGAAGGTGAGAGGTGAGCAAGCTGAACGGTTTCTCAAGAGAAGAAATTTGAAGAGGGGTCAGCCACCAGCTAGTAATCAAAATCAAAAACAGAACTTCAATCCTCGAGGCAGAGGAAGGGGGTCTGTAGCCGCTGTGGACGCGCATCAAACGTCACAACAGCCGCCGCAACAACAACCGCAGCAGTCATCCTTCCAGTTAGTGCCAAATCAAAATCAGCAGCCTCAGAAGCAGTTTAAAATCTCTGAGCCCAGATTCCTAAAGGAGTATTCATTCAAAGATGATGAAGTTTCGGTCATCTTCAAGTATTTGCTGGATAACAATAAGATCAAGCTTCCACCGGTCACAAACCAAGAAGAAGCGAAGAAGACTAATGACCCAAAATATTGTGCATATCACAGGAGGGTCCACCATCCCACTAAGGCGTGTTATGTCTTAAAAGATAAAATACAAACCTTATTTGATGTTGGTATTGTGACGCCGAAGCCAAAGGAGAAAAAGGTGGGCGTGAACGCGGTCTCTATTAGCTTCGGATCAGTTCCTTTGTCCTGGTTTCAAGCCGAACCAGTGTCAAAGGTTAAGATGCAAACCATCAACGAAGACCCTCATGGACAGCGCTAAAAAGGACTAGTGTCACACACGACCCCTAACAGCGAAATCCTTTGGGTTCATCCGGATTTGCTTGAAGACGAACAGTGGACAACATCCACACCGAAAAAGAATTCAAAAAGCAAAGGAAAAGAGAAGTCCTGTTACGGAGCCTCGGTGATTCCTGAGAAAGATGACGAGGAGATAGCAGCTTTACCACTTTCTGATGAAGAGCAGGAAGTTTTCGATACAAGGGGTGGAAACGAATACCATTACCAGTATCCTGAAACTTCTAATCCAAACGGTAAAACTCTTGCAGAACTGGGGGTGGTTGCGACCCCACCCATAGCAACCGAGAAACCTCAGAAAGTTGTTAAGCAGAAAGAGAAGGAACATCAACCCAAAGAAGTTCAACTTCCGAAGCAGCCTCGTTTCAATCGACCTATTGGACGAGACAAACCGGAAAGCTCGAATACTCCATACCGCTTCGACGTCATGACTCAGTTAGCTAATATCCCAGCAAGGATCACGCTATACGAGTTGTTGCGCCTCTCGAAAGAAACCAGGGAAGCTTTACAAGAAGCCTTGGCTGATTCTGAGGTATTCCTCACTCAAATCAAGCCAAGTCCTGAAGAGCCAGAGTCGTCGGTGCAGCATTGCAATCTGGCAGCCACCAAATTTCCTTGCATTGCTTTCACAAAAGAAGATATGCAAGTTAGGAATTCAAAGCATGATAGATCACTATATTTTACTGGATATATCGGTTCGAGCGTTGTCAACCGGATTCAAGTCGATCCGGGTTCCGCTGTTAGCATCATGCCACTTCGGTTGATGTACCACCTCGGAATTCCCGCTAGTAAGTTAGCCTCCATAGGAACGGTTATCTATGGATTCAATACTAGCGGATCAAGACCGTTGGGAAAAATCCGAGTGAAGTGTCAACTCGGAGATTTGAAGTCTGAAGTCACCTGCTATGTGATCGATGTTGAGACTTCCTATAACTTACTGTTGGGTCGTTCATGGATCCACGGTAATCTTATAGTTCCCTCCACCCTCCATCAGTGTTTAAAGTATGTCGACACTAATGAGGAGGTCAAGACGGTGGTCGCGGATAAGCAACCATTCAAGGGGTTAGAAAATTACTTTACTGACTCCCTTCTTTATGGTGCTGAATCCGATACTGAACCATCGGCCCATGGCACGGACAGCGGAGAAGAAGCTGATACCGAGGCTGGGCTCGATTATAGTGAAGGTCTTGTATTAAATGACATTGAACCTCTTGTAATCGATCTTGACGGTGATGAATCGTCGGATGAAAGTTGTAACTGGCAACTTACCGATGAAATAATAAAGGATGATTTAGAGTATTCGCTTTGTCTTGATAACGTAATGCAGGAATTATATGATGATCCTAATCTACACATGCCGATTCGCTCGTCTTGCACGATGACGAAATATCTGCAAAATTCAGTCGGGACAACGGTAATCCTACCCGCAAAGACAGGGGGTGAAAAAGAAATAATTTTTGGAAAAGGGGATCCATCCCCAACTCCTGATCTTTTCTTGGACAGCAACTCAGATGATGAAGAGCCGGGACGACATTTCTCTCGGTATATTTCGCAAGCAAGTGGTTACATGACGAGGCAAGGCTATAACCTCTCGATCGGTGAAGGTCTTCATTTTGGTCAGGGAGTTAGGGTTCCACCCCGTCCTACTTATGTACCAAAAGAAAAACCAGACAATTATTATAGTCATAAAAGAGGTCTAGGTTATGCTTCGTCATCCGATGACGAATATTGCCAGCAGATCATTAGCCAACTGAGAAATGAGAGCGGGCATTCATCCGATACTTCAATGTGGGACTCTGACGTGATCATTGGAGAGATATTCAAAGCTTTAATGTCGAACATGGCAATAGTTGATCCTTCCACAACCGAAGAAGACGATCAATTGCCTATTTGGGAAGACCCCTGGATGCATTATATGAATATCCAGTACGACGATCGGTTTGAGCAAAGAGAACCTCCTACGGAGGATAAGGTAGTCCAAATTAATATGGGTGACGAAGCTAATCCGAAACCTATATTTATCAGCGGTGATCTTCCACCGGATGAAAAAGAGGAACTAATCGCCCTCGTTAAAGAGTATATCGACGTTTTCGCTTGGAATTACGAAGATATGCCGGGACTCGACCCAAACATAGCAATGCACAACCTCAACATAAAATCGGATGCTAAACCTGTCAAGCAACAACAAAGACGGTTTCGTCCTCAAATTATGGAGGCAATAGAAGCTGAAGCCAAAAAATTAATCGATTCAGGTTTTGTCAGAGAAGAACAACACCCTGATTGGTTAGCCAATATCGTTCCAGTTCTTAAAAAGAATGGGAAAATCAGAATTTGCATTGACTTCAGAGATCTGAATACCGCATGTCCTAAAGACGACTTCCCTTTATCAATTACGGACGTCATCATTGACAATACATGCGGGTTTGAGAGAATGTCATTTATGGATGGATTTTTGGGATATAATCAGATCAAGATGCATCCAGACGATGAAAAGCATACAGCATTCAGGACACCCCTTGGTGTATTTTGTTATACTGTTATGCCGTTCGGATTGAAGAACGCCGGTGCTACGTACCAACGAGCAATGACGAAGATCTTTCAAGAACATCTGCGGAAGACTGTTGAATGCTACGTGGATGACCTGGTCGTTAAGAGCCGTGATAAAAACGACCACATTAAAGATCTGAAGACGATGTTCGATCTTATGAGAAGTCATCAGCTAAAAATAAACCCGACTAAATCCTTCCTAGGAATGTCGAGTGGTAAATTTCTTGGATTCGTCGTCACCACAAAAGGTATTCATATCGATCCTGATAAAGTGAAGGCGATACATGAGTTGCAACCTCCGAGAAATCTTAAAGAACTCAGAGGATTGCAAGGTCGATTGGCATATATCCGTCGGTTTATCTCAAACCTGTCCGAAAAATGTCAACCGTTCTCTAAACTCACAAAAAAGGGCGTATCGTTCATTTGGGATGAAGCATGCCAAAAGGCGTTCGAAGATATTAAAACGTATCTGGTGAACCCACCTATTCTCGTTGCATCGAAATCGGGCAGACCGTTTTTGATTTATGTCAAAGCGACGAGCCATTCGTTGAGTGCATTACTTGCACAAGACGACGATAACGGTCACGAACAAGCAGTATATTACCTGAGTCGCACATTGGTAGGAGCTGAATCTCGTTATCCAATGATTGAGAAGGAATGTCTTGCCCTGGTATTTGCAATCCAGAAAATGCGACATTATTTAGTTGGACAGACAATTTATGTCATTTCTAACATAAACCCTAAGTCCGACTTATATACCCGCTGTCTCGCAGTGCGAGACAGTAAACACTGTCTCGCACCGCGAGACAGCAAACATTGTCTCGCAGTGCAAGACAGCAAATACTGTCTCGCAATGCGAGACAGAAAACTCTGTCTCGCACCACGAGACAGCAAACACTGTCTCACACCGCGAGACAGTAAATACTATTTCGTAGCGTGAGACAACGGACTTCCTCTTATTAAAAAAAAACCAAATGTGGTACGCATGAATACTCCAATAGGTACACGAGTCTAAACTGTTTCCCTACCCTCAACAGGAAGTTTCTGGAGAATATTAATCTGAATATTCTTAAGGATAACCTGGTGAGTTCTCAATGGATGTATCAATTTAGTGATAAAAGATGAACCTACAAGAACAAGTACCAGCTTCGATTCAAGATCTCGACAACGGTCAAGCAATAAACGCGACGCCGGGAGAACATTAGCTATTCTACAAAGAACTGAATAGACTAAAAGAAGAAGAGATCAAGAGTTTAAGCCATTTGCAAGTCCTTCTACACGATCTACTCGACCAAGTATTGAAGGGATCGTAAGTAAAATCTATCTTATCCAAAGTATCCCAGACTCCTCTATAAAAGAATGAGTCTGAAATACTTTGGAGGGGGTATCTGTAGGAGTCAAAAATGCTAATAGATATCCAAATATAGAGAAGATCATCCAAAAATCACCTCATACTGTCTTAGGAGAAAAATCAAGACAGATATGAACTGTCTCGCCAGCGAGACAGTGTTTACTGTCTCGCCAGCGAGGCAGTCTTTGCTGTCTCGCTAGCGAGATAGTGTTCACTGTCTCGCAGCGAGACAGAGTTTACTGTCTCGCCAGCGAGACAGAGTTTACTGTCTCGCCAGTGAGACAATGTTGAAGTGATCAAAAACCACCTTGATAACTTCCACACACGTGTCCATTAACTGCCAAAGGACATGGAAAACATCGTGGGCGAAAATCACGTGAATAACTGCCAAAATAATGGAATTTGAAACATGGGAAGGCAGTTACAATAAAAACTGCCAGGAATATTCTTTTTTCCGAGACAGTATTTACTGTCTCACGGGCCGAGACAGTAAACACTGTCTCGCCCGCCGAGACAGTAAACACTGTCTCGCGGCCTGAACTTGCTGTTTTGTTGTGTTTTTTAGTTATGTATCCCAGAGGCTATAAATACCCCCTAGGGTCACTTCTGACGAGGATCGAGCATTTGTTAGAGCAATTCAGAGCAGAGAGAGCAGAGATTTAAGTTCTTGAAGCAATTCCTTGAGTTCGAGCTTTGACTTGATCTTAAGAAGAACGACTATCTTACTTTGATA
>BQKN01060064.1:8289-48846 GCA_022839385.1 Asparagus kiusianus
AGAGAGAGAGAGAGAGAGAGAGAGAGAGAGAGAGAGAGAGAGAGAGATTGTATTTAAAAACTAAGAGCGTCAAATTGTAGAGGCTAACTAACTGGTGGTTTTCTATATCTCTTAACCAAGTTTGTCAAGATCTTTTTCGTTTATTAATATTATTTAAGTATTACTTTATCTCTATATGTTTGTGGAATATTAATCGGAATACAGAAATGAAAGAAAGATTAAACTGCTCCTAATTTCTATCATTGCAATATCACCAATGATAATATACGTTCTTATATGTAGTATCGCAACTCATAGTAATCATGTGTTTGTCTCATGCATTAATCTTTTTGATACTCATTTTATGTTATACTTCTAATTTATTTCATCCGGATAAATTTTATAACCATCTCTTATACAAGGGGTGGTTGGACTGAACACTCTGAAATATTTGTCCATAATTAACTTGGTATTCACCATCGAGGACATATAAATCTAATTTTGACAATTGTGCCTTAAGAAGAAAAGACTTGTAGATTTTTTATGTCCGTGAATTTTCTAAGTACAAAATGATTTTGATACAACAGTATATATAGATATAAGTTCATACGTCTAGACCCGCTAAAATATTATGCAAATGACCTCACATCAATAGCTTTAATAATATCTTACCCAAGATATTATGGTTTCATTGAGTTCAATAGCTGAGCTGCCTACGTGATTTCTTTGGTTGTATACATATGGCCTTTCTTACATAGTATTTGTACAAAAATTATGAATACAAAAATTATACTAAGTTCCAATTGCATGGGAAAATTAATAAGTAGAAGTAACTGAGAAAAACTATTACTTTTATAACACTTGACATATCTACTTACATCTAACATTAATTCCTAAATCAATCAAAAGACCACAAGCCATCATAAGACCACCGACACCCAAAACGCTCAACATAAAAGGTAAAGTATAGAAACTAGGAGGGCTAAAGTTGAAGTTCTTGCAATTAGGTGAGAGAGCTATTGACTTCTTCTCTTTTATTCTTTTAATTTGTCTAGGAATTCTATTGATCACTTTTACTTCTTTTAATATAGAGGAGCTTTTGCAGTTTTTTTGTTAAAAAAATGATGATTTTGATAGTTTGATACTTCCATGAAAATTTATTCTTTAATTTTTAATAATTGAAATTAAAAAAATTAATTTAATCTATATTAAAATATTTTATCATATTAATTATCTAATAAATTATTGTTTATTATTTTAAATACAACTAATGTTTGTAAACTATTAATAAATTAGATATAATAAATTATAATAATTAATTTTAACAAATATAAACTGTTAATTTAATAAATATAATCTGTAAATTACTTATTCAAACAAAAATACTATTTCTATTAGTTTTATTAAATTATTAGTTTGATAGTTTTTATTATTACTTATCATCGCGTGCTACCAAATGAGTATTATTTCAAGTTGTCTACGTGCAACGCACATGCACTATACTAGTAGAGAAAAGTGTGCCTTCATACAGAAGACAATCTGCCTATTTATAGTGAACAAACAAGGGTATTTGAGAACTTTAACCGAGTCTATACAGTCAGCTTAGTTAGCCCACACTTTACACGCGTCGACAGTGGGCGATCCTAGTCATCCTTGCGCATGATGTAACAGCAACAGATTGGCTAATTTGCTAGTGTGCTCCGGGGAGTCATTGTGTCTTCGGCGGATGAGTAATGATGGCTCTGGCCATGCATTTAATGCGACATTGACTAGTTGATGTTGCTAAGGAGGAAGAAGCAGATAGGTTTCCTTGTGGTTCAAGATGTGTCGCCAAGTTCGAGTGAAGACGCCTTTTGTCTCGGTCATTTGAGAGAGCTCGAGTGAGGCCACCTTTCATCTCGGGTTTTTAAGAGAAAACCCAAGTGAGGATGCCTTTCGTCTCGGATTTCTTGAGAAAGTCCGAGTAAGGACGCCGTTCTTCTCAGTTCTCAAAGTGTTTTAAGGAGGGGAAGGTGGTACTCGTGAGACCCAGGTTGGGTCGGAGTATCAAGTATGAGTCCGCTATTGGAGACACGTGTCATCCTCTTAAAAGTAGTTTACATTTAGCCATTTCCTGTGATATACAGAACCCTAGTAACTTTTCTATTTTGTAGAAAACCACAATACGTTTCTATATTTTGTGAATAATCCCCATAAATTAGAATCAGAAAACAATATAAAAATGCATTTTTAAATATTAGGGTTTAGTGTAATTTACCCAAAAGATATTGGGGTTTTTTGCAAAAATTATTGAGGAATTAATGTGATTTTGGAAGTTCATAGGGGTTCACTGCAAATGATGAAAGTTTATGGGGATTTAGGTAATTTACCCTTAAGTTTATTTTTGTATTAGCGTTGAGGGGCAGAATGATCTCTTAAAATAAGCACAAGAGAAAAACCTTGGATACTGACTCTAATCCACGTGCTCGAGCAGTAGATCGTACCGCATGTACTCAAAGCTAAACACCGACTCTGAGTTGGTAGAGGACCGGACGCCTGATTCACTCACCCTTTACAAATTATTAATACCAGACACGGGTTCGTACAGCTCCAACAAACTTGCCGGAATTCAAATAGATTTACGTCCGGTGGAGTTGTAAATAAACTTCGGGAGTTTTTGAATGTCTTTGTTGTAAATATACATATAATGAACGTGGACATTACTAGATAAAGCTTTTTCACCTATTTGTAACTTTTAGTATTCTCTTTCACATCTATATAATGTAATCCATGGAAGACAAAATGTATGGAGGAATGAGGAAGATGAATAAAATGAGAATCACTTTTCTCCCTATTTCTTCTCTTGTCTATTTACATTTACATTTCATGTTTGATTCTTACTGTTGATATATATGATGTATGTAGATATAACAATAAGATTACAACATGTTATCAGCACGAGTGGCTCTATCCGGTTCGTGATCATCGGTTCGTAGCAATAGATTTTTAGGTGTACATTTCCTGCAAGGTAATAATACATTCGGCCTTTGTCTATTTACATAGTATCAAGCTTTTCGTCAAATGATTATGATTATGTCCAGTATGATATGCAATTCTTTGGTTCGTTTTTATGCGAATCATATGATAATGACTTTTTAATACGTATTATTTGGTAGTGTCCAAAGTAGGCATGATGAAAGTTTTATATCAATTCTATTGACATGTCTATTATTTTCTTACATCAGGAACTGATGCTTGTCGATAGAGAAACTTTGTTATAGAATTATCTTCCATATCTGGTTTTAGATGTTGGAAAGACAATTGTCTTTTATTAGTAGCTGTAGCATCTCACCTATATGTGTACTCTTACTTTTCTGTACAATTATAGTGAAATGTGAATTCTTTTAGTAAATTGCTGTTAAAAAAAAACTTCAGTATTCAGTCTGGTCAAATAACGATACAGCTGCTACAAAGTACTATTACTATACGGTAATAATAAATGCATGCTTGAGTAATTGATGGTCCAAGGAGACAAGAAAAGAAACTAGTCCTGAACCAATGTGTATGTTTATTTATGTATGGTGGTAGTAGATATGAGTTGTCTAGAACCCTAGGCTCCACAACATGAAGAACATGATGTATTTTACTTCTCTTCTGATTATTCCTTGGCTTAGGCAAGCTATTGGTTGTACATTGTTCTCTTGGCATCCCATTTTATATGAAGTTGAGCCTCAGTATGCTATGGGTCTTATTCTAATTTATCATTGTTCTTGCTAATAAAATATTGCTTAGAATTATTTTTATTTTCTGCTTCGTTTTCTTATTAATTTTATTTCTGGTCTATCTTAGTAGATTCAACCTCCTTTCGGCACTTTCTTTATTCTAAATAAGCCTGTGTCATATGTCTTCAGATTTTCTCCAGGAAAGTTATAACTTAAAAAAAAGTATTGAAGCAACAGATATATTATTCAAGAGATTGTGCTTATTCAACAGATATATTATTTAAGTAGCACTATTGCTCCATTTTCTCAGAGCACCTCTGCCCAGAAGGCAAAGGCATTGATTTTTCTTCGTCATCATCTTAACAAAGACCTGAAAAATGAGTACCTTACTAAAAAAAAGATCCTGTGGTTCTATGGCAATCCCTGAATGATCGCTTTGATCTATGGAAGCCAATAATCCTCCCTCAAGCGCAATTAAAAAACTGAATCTGGATTTTTTTCAAATACATGACTAAATATGATCCAGTTCTGTACCATATTATCTAACAGCTGGAACTCTGTAAGCAGAACATTACAGACAGTGACAAAATTGATCGAAAAGTTCTTTTCCCCATTCCACGCAAATAATATTATACTCCAGCAGCATTACATGACCAAAAACTGTACTTAGTATTCTGAATGGATATCTACATTATTAGTCGCAAAAAAGCATAACTAATTGATGATTAGAAATCACAATGTCAGACTAGTTGGCTTACGAGTTGTGTTTGGAGCACATGCTACAATTCAGAAAATTACTTATACGCGTGGACAAGGGGGAGGCTATGAACATAGTAGGAGATCTTATCCTGTAGCCATATTTGGATTTTAAACCCTCGACTGAATACAATTCAACAAGTAACCTTGTACTCTTATAATAGTACAACTAAAAGCATTATGAACTAATCCTTGCATTAGTAGTGTTAAAAACACAACCAGATGTTGTGAGAAACCATAATGCAAGTTTAATTGGTTCAGTCGTAGTGCCTGAAGCATATGTCATAATTAAAACTAATATTCACAAACTTGGACGAGGGAAGGTAGTGGAGATTGAAGTGGATCTTATTGAGGTGGTCAACGTAAACTATTTGTTTTTTCTATATTTGGATTATATGCATTTGTCAGACAATTTTAATTTATCTTAATTTTACTTTAAACTCTTGTGAACATATGTGGTTTTTATTCATATGTGTATATTTTAGAATTTGTCTAACCTAAAATACACCATGTTGCGATGAGTTTGAGATTTAGGGACCCAAATTCTTTTAAATTCTGGCATGAACAATTGGGTCATCTTGGGCAAAATATGAATTGTCGGATTTCCTTAAATTAAATGGGGTATTCAAACCAAATCCGACCAACTGCATATCACAATTTCCCCCCTATATCTAATACGTGGTGAAGAAGCGAAACATCTCCCATCTGTGTATTCTTTATTTGTAGTCCATATTTCTATATCACCACCATAACGTACCTCTATGGGACCTCAGTGAAGGTACATACATTATTTATAAAACTCCGTCAATAATTTAATACATATGGTCCATGTTAGGGGATCAATTTATAATTTGGTACGCTGACTATATTTTTATTGAAGATCAATTCTCGACATTAGGGGGAGATTAGTGCCCAAAATACAAAATAATATCAAGAAATTCCATTGGTGAAAAAGATCTTCAATATTTATATCCACGTACTAGTCAAACTGAACCAGAAGTTCACATGATAATCTACTAAGAAAAGAGTGACTAAGCCCCATATTCATATTGAGTATATCATTGATGATTTGGTATGCCAGAAGCATATGAAAAAGATAAAAGTCCGCGGCAAACTAAATTCTATATAGAAAGACAGTCACTCCCATAACCTCCGGAAGAGGTTCATCCTGAAGATGAAATCTCCAGTAAATTGCACATGCACTTGATAATCATAATATTGGAGATGCGGAACAGCCAAATCCAATTGTTTAGGGAAATGACGAGGATTTGGTTAACACAAAATAAGAATTAAAGTGGCCACAAATTTGTGAAAAAGGAGAAATATATAATAGAAATATAAAAGTTGTCGACAACATAGTTGCCTCTACAGTTGCTCTTACTATCTCCGAAAATAATCTGGATCCAGAACCTAAGTCGATAGCAGAGTGCTTGAAGCACTCGGACTAGGTGAGATGGAAAGTAGCAATTAAGGCTGAGCTGAACTCGCTAAAATATTTTGAACCTGTAGTCCATATATCATTGCAGGATATAAATGGATCTTCGTAAGAAAAATAAATGAGAATTATAAGGTGGTGAGATATAAAGCAAGATTCATAGCACAATGGGTTCACGCAGAGACCCGACATCGATTTAGATGTAAAATATTCACCTATTAGTGATTGTATTACGTTCCGCAAGTTAATACCTATGGCAGAAACTATAAATTTATATATGCAGTATATGTACGTCATGACCATATTTTTTATATGTGTCATTAGACGCTAGTATTTTTATATGAAAGTCGCCTGATGGATTTAAAATTCATGAATTGGGAGAAAATGAGAATCGCAACATGTATAGTATTAAATTATAAAGGTCGTTATACGTCTTGAAACAGTCGGGTAGAATATGGTATAACCGACTGAGTAAGTTCCTCCTGAAGAGGAGATATGCAAATAATGATGTCTGCCCTTATGTGTTTATAAAGAAATTTGAAAATGGCTTTTGTATTATATCAGTCTATATTGATGATATAAATATTATTGGAATGCACAAGGAGCTTACAGAAGCTAGCTCATGCCTAAAGACGGAGTTTGAAATGAAAGACTTGGGAAAAACCAAGTTTTGTCTCGGCCTACAGATCGAGCATTTTCCCTGAAGGAATTTTTCTACACCAGTCAACCTACGTGAAAAAGGTTTTAGAAAGATTTTATATGGATAAATCTCATCCACTTAGCACACCAATGGTCGTCCGGTCCCTCGAAGTGGATAAAGACCCATTTAGACCTAAAGAAGATAATGAAGAAATATTAGGGCCTGAAGTTCCCTGTCTGAGCGCCATTGAAGCACTTCTCTATCTCACAAATTGCACCAGGCCTGATATTGCATTTGCGATGAACTTGCTAGCAAGGTATAGTGCTTCTCCTACAAGGAGGCATTAAAATGGTGTTAAACATTTCCTTCGCTATCTTCAAGGTACAAAAGATATTGGATTATTCTATAATAGAAACCAAGATATGACATTAGTGGGCTATTAGAACGCTGGCTACATATTTGATCCTCATAACGCCAGATCCTAGACTGGTTATGTTTTTCTCTGTGGTGGTACTGCCGTTTCTTAGAGATCTGTTAAGCAGACCATTGTGACTACTTCTTCTAACCACTCACAGATTATTGCTTTATATAAGGCCTCACGAGAATGTGTATGATTAAGATCGTTAATACAATATATTTATAGCTCGTGTGGTCTAGCAAAAGATGATATTACCCCCACTGTCCTTTATAAGGACAATGTAGCTTGTGTTGCACAAATGAGCAGTGGATATGTAAAAGGAACCATGACAAAACATATTACGCCAAAATTCTTTTATCTATATGAGCTCTAAAAGAATAGCAAAATCACCATCGAAAAAGTTCGCTCAAGTGATAATCTTGAAGATTTGTTCACTAAATCTCTGCCTACATCAACTTATGAAAAATATGTTCACAATATGCATAGACTTGGAAGACTATCTTCTTCAGGGGGAGCAAATTCTTAAAGAACAATCCTGAAGATTAGGCCTTGAAGGTCTATTATCATATTTTTCGCCTTTTCGCTAAATTTTGTCCCACTGGGTTTTCTTAGCATAGACTCAGAAGATTGTCATCATCAGGGGGAGCGAATTTTCAATGCAATCCTGAAGATTGCGCCTTGAGGGACTATAGTTGTACCTTTTTTCCTTTGCTAAGTTTTGTCCCACAGGGTTTTCTTAGCTAAAGATTTTTAATAAGGCAACTAATGCAACACAAGTTTGGATCCCGAAGATCTATAGTTGTACTCTTTTTTTCTTTTGCTAAGTTTTTGTCCTACATGGTTTTTCTTAGCGAAAGGTTTTTAATGAGATAACTGATGTAACAGAAATAATGTATGTATGTCATGTACTCTTTTCCTCGACTAGTTTTTTCCCACTGGGTTTTTCTAGCGAGGTTTTTAACAAGGCATTGACATCATGTAGTAATGTCCAAGGGGGAGTGTTGTAAATATAAATACAATGAATGTGGACATTACTAGAAGAAGTCTCTTCACCTACTTGTGACTTTTATTATTCTCTTCCACATCTATATAATGTAATCCATGGAAGATAAAATATATGGAGGAATGAGGAAGATGAATAAAATGAGAATCACTTTTCTCCCTATTTCTTCTCTTGTCTATTTACATTTACATTTCATGTTTGATTCTTACTGTTGATATATATGATGTAAGTAGATATAACAACAAGATTACAACAGATGTTTTTAGGTGTCTCCACATTGTTTTTATCGAAAATAATTTTCAAAACACGAAAAATATTTTTCAAGTCTAAATTATGTTAATATACTATCTAATATAATTTAGGAAAAATTGCTTCTATCCCCCAACTTCCTTACAATTATTTTGTGTCTCCCCAAGACTTTTTCAACGCTCCCAAAACTCCCAAAACTCCCAAAAGCAAAGTCATAATTCCCTAAGCTCCCAAAACACAAAACCCAAGAATTTAAAACATGTGAAGACTATAATATCATTTCTCTCTGTTTTTTTTCATGATGTTACTGTGATGACTTGAAATGGGTTTTGGGGGGTAAAATTTAGTTCTCTCCAAAATTTTCCAACGATGTTGACTTCGGCAGCGAAAATTTCCCGACGTTCGTTACTGGCGGCGAAGAAAATTATGATCTTAAAGATGGTGATTACAAATTGCGCCACCAACCCCCTTAAGTTTATATATTGTTGTAAATTTATATATTGTTGTTATTTTACTTTAATAAGTTTGTTGTTAAGCTTATGAATTAGTGATAGATGAAGGTTATGTATTGGTTTTGGAGGTTACGAGTTAGTTGTGAAGTTTGCGAGCTAGTTGCCAAATGTACGTATTAGTTGTGAAACTTACGAGTTGGTTATGAAAAGGTTACGAATTAGGTGTGAAGGTTATGAGTTGATTGTGAAGGGTACGTGTTGGTTGTCAAGGTTACGAATTGGTTGTGAAGGATACGAGTGGTTGTAAATGTTACGCATTGGTTGTGAAGGTTACGTGTTGGATGTGAAGGTTACGAGTTGGTTATGACGGTTACGAGTTAGTTGTGATGGTTATAAGTTGGTTGTAACAGTTAGGAGTTGGTTGTGAAGGAATGTTATGTGTTAGTTTTGAAGGTTACGAGTTGGCTATAAAGTTTACGAGTTAGTTGCCAAGGGTACATATTAGTTGTGAATGTTAGGAGCTGGTTATAAAAAAGTTACTAGTTGTTTGTGAAGGATACGCGTTGGTTGTGAAGCTTATGAGTTGGTTGTGAAGGATATGCGTTGGTTGTGAAGGTACGAGTTGGTAGTGAAGGTTACATGTTAGTTGTGAAGGTTACGCATTAGTTGTGAAGGTTACGAGTTGGTTGTGAAGGTTACGCATTGGTTGTGAAGGTTAGTTAACAACAATCACAATCAACTCATTGTCGAGGTTCACAACCAACTCGTAACGTTCACAACTCGAAACCTTTACAACTCGAAATCTTTACAACTCGAAACCTTCATAACAAACCCATAACCTTCACAACCAACGCGTAACCTCACAACCAACGCGTAATCCTCACAACCAACTTGTAACCCTCACAACCAATGCATATCCTTCACAACCAACTCATAACCTTGACAACCAACGTGTATCTTCACAACCAACGCATATCCTTTACAACCAGCCTGTATCCTTGACAACCAATCTGTAACCTTGACAACCAACGTGTAATCTTCATAATCAACTCGTAACCTTCATACCCAACTCGTAACCTTTTCATAACCAACCCATAAGCTTCGCAACCAACACGTACCCTTGGCAACTAACTCATAAAGTTCACAATTAACCCATAACCTTCAAAACCAACATGTAACATTTCTTCACCACCAACTCATAAGCTTAAAAACAAACTTATTATAGTAAAATAATAACAATATATAAATTTATATACTCTACTTTAATCTCAAGTCATCGATTTCAAAAAAATTACAATAATATGTAAACTTAAGGGGGTTGACGCGCAATTCGTCATCACCGTCTTCAAGATCATAGTTTTCTTTGCTGTCGATGACTTATGCCGGGAAAGTTTCATCGCTGACATCGACGCCGTTGGAAAAATTTAGAGGGAACTAGAATTTTCCCCCCAAAACCCATTTCAAATCATCACAGTAACATCATGAAATAGAGAGAGGAGGGGAGAGAGAGAGAGAGAGAGAGAGAGAGAGAGAGAGAGAGATGGTATTATGGTCTTCATATGTTTTAAACTCTTGGGTTTTGTGTTTTGGGGGCACAGGGAATTATGGATTTACTTTTAGGGGTTTTGGGAGCATTAAAAAAGTCTTGGGGGGAGAGGCGGAATACTTGTAAGGAAGTTGGGGGCTAGAAGCAATTTTCCCTATAATTTATTACTAATACATTTGTTATGTATAAAATAAATATATTATATCTTATAATTTAATATATATAATATAATATATTTTCTTCATATCTTTATTCTATGTTTCTTATTATTAATTATAATATAATGAGAAACACCATTTATACTCGGACAACTGTAGAAATTCTACTCCAAGGTGATGTCACTGCAGTTGGAGGTGTTGCACGAGAAATTTGACATCCCTAGGGCGTTTGCCTTGACGGCAGGCAATCTTCGATCATGACACTACTCAAACTCCAATGTATTTGAAGCACCTAGAGTATGGGCTATGCCTCCTACTATAGCCATTCCTCCACCGCGTCTTTGAGGAGTTAGGGGTGTCGCTATTGTAGATGAAACTGAATTTCATCACTAATTTGGTGAGATTTGTGGTCATTTCACTAGCTGGGAGTCAAACGGACTCTAGGAATACTCAGCCACCTGGTCTGCATGAAGGTTAGCCAGCACGAGGGACATTTTTACCTCTAAGCCGTGAGGGGTAATAAGATTGTCGCCAACACTCCTGAGTCTAACAAGGACTAGAAGGAGAAATTCATCTGGGTGGCTAGGGATGACTCCAATCTGGCTTGCTCCAATTGGCTAGAGATCAAGAAGGGAGCTCTGAAGCTAGGGCCACTGACAAGCATCGAGAGGCGCGTGCTAGAATCAATCAAGGCATACACCAGTTCTCATCGATTAGAGGATCTTTTAGACAACTTGGTCTTATGAGATGTCAGCATCTCTTTGGTGCCTTGTGTTACATAGGACAAAGCTCGAGCAGCTACACTAACATTTGGCTCTGATGAGACTGACGCGACACTGATGGTTCCTCCTTCTTGAGTTTAGGGAGGGCCCTTAATTAGGCAAAGAAGTGCCTCCAGTTTGATTTGGTGCCTAATGATGATAAGGAGGTCTAGGATCATGCGATCGAGATAGCCACTCGATTAACAAGGTTTAGGGCTACTACTACCTAGGCCAAGAGACCTAAGAAGAAGAAGTGGCTAATAAAGGTAGGCAACCGAGGCCCCAAGAAGACGAATAAATCTGTGATGGAAGTAGAAGTGTCCCCTGCCATTCAGGAGGATGCCTGAAGCTAGCCACCGGTGGAGATCACACCTCCTCAAGCAGTGGAGAAGGCCGATGTTGCTGTTTTGGCTTAAGAAGCTAAAGTCATTGTCATTTACGATAGGTCCCTCTTCTCTAGAGCCGGTCCCCGATATGATAAAGAGCTGTTTGAGAAGTTCAGATATGAACCCAGGCGGCATCTTGACAAGAGGTGGTTGGTCTTGAAAACCCGACTTGCTTAAACCCAAGCGATCGAGCATTTCTATCTCCCACGCGATGACAAGATCCTTGGGTAGATGTCGGATGTCGGCTACCTCAAGAGCTACATGGTTCATGGAGCTTTGGTGGAGCAGGAGTTGTTCGATCATTATGAGTGAGCCTGAACCTCTTTCCTCAAGCTTCAGGGAGAGCCATAGGCCCAGAAAGCTGATCTAGAGAAGGTCCTCTTGTCTCTAGCTGCCAAGGAGGACGAGTGGCATTGGTAGGTAGAGATGCAGGAGAAGATGGTCGACGGCCTGAAGAATTCCAACAACAAGAAGTCAACCAAGATCAGCAAGCTCAAGGAAGACATCATCCATCTCATTCATGAGATCCTTGAACAAACGATAGGATAAAGTACTTATCCGAGCGACTAAGAAGTGGGAGAGGAATGATGCCCAAGAGCGAGCTTGATCGGATCACCTGACTACCAATAGCCTGTAGGCCGAGCTCAAAGAGGAGAAACTAGCTCTTAAGAAGCTTAGGGAGGAGAATATTCAGAATACGCTAGAGGCCAAGCGACAACGTGAGCCATCCTCGACCAAGGTGCAAGCTTTGCAAGACCGCCTTTCTCATTTGGAGTACAAGGTCCATCGATTCGAGGTCATTGAAGGATATCTGTTTCAGTTTCTTTTGTAATGCAATTGACGCGGATTACAATAAAAGAAATACAATAAAACAAATAAAATTTTATATTTCTTGGGACTCTTTTCTGTGTGCCGGTGGAGCGTCGATCTTGTACTCCGTTGATGCACAGATCAAGACAATGTGTCTTTTGCTGTTGATGAGAGTTGAATTGCTTGGAAGCTAGCTCAGTTCTCTTAGTAATGTTTCTCAATGAGATTGCAAGTGCGATGCGTGTGATGGCTCTTCCGCCACAATTAAGTCAGAATTCTAATGTAAAACCTCGGAAAATTTGAGTTAACGATTGATAAATTGAATTAATATGTGATTACTTATTATAAGTAGATATTTATTAAGATAAATATTATTAAATAGTGTATGAGTACACTAACAAGTGTTTTGAGTATAAACAAGTTCATTCATGAGAATGAATCGAGTTGAAAATATGCACAATGGCCAAATCCTGAGAATCTATAAAATTCCAGTCCGGTCGAACGACACGGTCGACTGTAGTCGGATCGACTGCCACGGTCGACCGTAAAACCTAAAAACTATTTTTTCTATTTTGACTTGGTTTTGGGTATTTGAGGCCCATATTCATTTTTCCTGATATATATACATATTGTTCATGAGTTTTTACATATTTTTCAGTAATCTAAAAACCCTAGCAGCCACCAAACTCTCCTAAAACCCCTAATTTGATTATGAGAGAGAGTTTAAGAGCGTTTGGAGTGAGATTTTGGTTTGTTTTGGGTTTTGGCTTGGAGATCTACCTTGGAATTTCATCTTTCATATTTTGCATCAAGTCTCAGGCGAGTTTCTTCTCTATTAATCCCTCTCCTCTATTTTTAAACGATTGAATGAGTTTTTAATGTGATTTCTTGGGCCTAATTAACTAGTTTGGGTATAAAAAAGCAAATCTTTTGTATTATGTGTATAAAGACCAGATCTTTTCATGTTTAAAAGATTAAGAATAAAATCACAGAGATGTTTTAAGATCTAAAAGTATTTAACAACGTTGTTTAACAGAGTTTTGAGTCAAACACATGCACGCACACAGCACAAACCTGCACAGAATAGGTTCCGGAACCGCGTCCGGTCGACTGCGCCTAAGCGATGGTCGATCTCCTGCCAAGCAGAGGCCTGAGCAGCTTTTGAATCATGGTGCGGTTGACCGTCACTTTATCACGGTCGATCACCAGTCAGGCAAACAAAATGTGCATGTTTTTAACTCCTGTTACCGTTTTCAAGGGATTTTCTCGATCTTTTTAAGTTATACTATGATACTTATGAGATGTTTAACATCGGTGTTGTTTGTGAACACCAGATATTAATACACATAGCAAGATATATGCACAAACATTTAGTTTATGTTGATGTGATATGCATAGTCAATATATGTGACACACAATGAGTTGGTAAATGTTGAGATAATAAATGATAGCATATAGTTCATCAGTTATGGATGCACATTGTGGTCGTTTACCCCGTAATGAGATCTCACCTGTACCACACTAGGAGTATTTGGTTGTTTTTCCTCGTAATGAGACCTCGGTGTTCTAATACTCAAAGATGATCGGTGGTTTCTGGGTTGGACTGATATGCCTACACTCCGTAGTATGGTTATCTGGGTGCATAACCAGAATAGGGGAGATAAAACCTATTATTGCAGAATGATTTAGTAAGGATGTTAATCCACATGTTAATGTGAGAACCTTACAAGAGTATCATTGAGTGATAAAGACATATATATACAGTTGTAGTTTGCTCCCATGATAGATTACCCAAGAGTAGGATATACCTTTGATACGTGGCATACATGATATGGCCTATGGTGGTTTTGAGTTGGATGGTATTTTCTTATGATTACGTCAACTACCCGAGGGTAGTTCGAGATGTAACATTGGTTCATTATAGTTGAGGTTTGGAGTATTTTTTTCTTTTATATGCTGTATTTCATTCGTAGGATTGGAATTGGTATTTAGTGATTTACAATTTAAGACATGGTATATACATAAGGATTTTCTTGTTTGGATTATTTTGCTCGATGTACTAATTTCCGTGTTGTGGATTTCTAAATACCAATCTCCATTTAGAGTTAATGAATAATTTTATACTTATGTGTACTGACTCTGTTTTTATATACTCCTACCCCTTCCCCTAGGGGCGATGGAGATGATCTTGCTAGCGCTTTGACACTCGTTGTTTTTCCCCCTTTCAGATAGTGTCCGGCGCACAAAGAGTCGCAGATTGATGGTATTGCATCTTTGATTCTATCTAGTTATTTATATTTGTAGCTATTTCAGAACTCCACATATAGTTGTTTATTTTAAGACTCTAGACTTGTATTTTAATTTTATACAAGCTGAATGCCTTAGTGAGGTTTATTTGACTCTTCATTTTGAGACATGATACATTATTATAGTTTTGAGATATTCTTATTTTGTTTCAGTTCGGCTTATTTGTTGATTATTTCTCATATACTTCTTCTGTGGATATTCTATCCTTGTACTCTTTCCATTATTTACCTATTTTGTACCTTCACCTATTTGTTGGTTCTTCTAGAGAGATAGTAACTATGATGGTAAAATATATTATAGCATAGTATTGGTGCTTGGTAGGTTTAACTATCTGGGTTTTACCCTAGACTGTAGCCTTGTGTGAACCCTAGGGCGTCACAGTTGGTATCAGAGTTCTAGTTCCGATATCCTTAGGATCATCCATGTATCATATTATGGAGCTAGGATAGATTTTACTAGGAATCATGTATAAAGTCCGCTAAGAATTCCTGGTATGAGTGAGGACGTATTATATATATATGCGAAAATTAAATTTTTTTATGATGAACTATTTGCTTGAGTTATAAAGTATGTTGCGAGTGATAAGTGATACAATTTTCGTATTGGTATATATTATGATAATTATGATTGGGATCCTATTTATAAGCTTTACTTCTAAACTTATAGATATCGGGAAGAGAACGTGGACGTAGAGGTACTCATGCTCAGGGAGTTGAGCTAGATGATAGTGAGCCTGAGCCGCAGCAGGCTCCGCAATACTTAGTGGATATCATAGCACCTTTGACAGCTCGACTGGAAGTGATTGAGGAGCAGTTAGCAAATCAGGCTCAGCAAGAAGCACCCATTCGGGAGGAGATGCCCATTCGGGAGGAGACACCGATAGATATACTACCACCACCAGCTGATGATGGAGCTACTGAACAGGAGGCTTAGCTTCGTCTAGTAGAGTGATACCAGAAGTTGAAGGCTCCGGAGTTTTATGGTTCGTCGGATTCCATTGCTGCACACAAATGAAAGAATGATGTGAGCAACATTTTGGATATGCTTAATGTTAATACTGTACGAAAGCAGAGGCTAGCAGATTTCAGCTTCAAGGGCGATGCAGGAGGATGATATCGGATTCGTTTAACACCAGAGCAGAGGATGACGGTTTCGTAGGAGACTTTTGTATACTTCTTCGACTAGTAGTATGTGTCGGTTGCAGCAAAAACCGGGAAGGAGTTGGAGCTGGCCCGGTTAGAACAGGAGGATATGTCCATGACGGATTTTAAGAGTAAATTTATGACACTACTTAGATTCATGGGCATGTGGCACACCGAGGAGTGGCAGGCTCAGATGTTTATGATGGGGCTTCGTCCAGATTTATGTCAATATCTGGTATCATAGAGATTTCGGTCAGTGTGAGAGGTAGCGGATGCTGCCATGGCTCAAGAGATAGAGACAACTTTGTTCCTAAAGGGCAAGGATGGAAATGTTAAATCAAGACAGCCCAGGGATAAAGGTAAATGTAAGAGATCTTTTGTAGGACCAGGAGGACCCCAGCAACAGGGTAAGGGCCCACATCAGTAGGGTCCCCATAAGAAGGGACATTAGTAGGATTAGAGGGTGCCACAGCAGCGTAGATTTTAGGGGACTTGTTTCAATTGTAATAAGTTCGGACACAGAGCAGAAAAGTGCCGCGGCATACCAACATTAGGCCAGCAGGGAAAGAATCATTAGTAGCAGTAGCAGCACCATGCTCAGGGCCAAGGTTAGGGCTAGCAGTTGAAGATTAAGGCACTACCAGTAGTCCCGAGGATTAAAGGATAGGTGTGGGCTATTCAGGAGATCCAACAGGGACATATAGTCCCATACGTTCCAGGCGATGCAGCGCAATAGCCTTCAGCTACTGGTAGAGTATATGCAGTTACTCCTTGCAACCATAGCACGAGCGGGGCCGTGGTGGAAGGTATGTTCCTTGTAAACTCCTTTCCAACACATATATATTCTTTTTATTCTGGTGCTTCGTAATTCTTCATCTCCTATGATTTTATGGTTGGACTTTAGTTTGCAACGCAACCTTTAGATATTTCATTATCTGTATCTCCTCCTTTAGGGGAGGTGTCTCTTTTAGAGAGTGTTTGTAGGAGATGTGTCATTAGCTTAGATAATTCCGAGTTTATGAATGATTTGATTGTGTTACATATGTCTGAGTTCAATGTTATCCTTGGTATGGATTGGTTATCTTCCTACCATGTGAGTATCAACTGTTTTGTAAAGATAGTCACCTTGCGAGCTTGTGATGGATCTGAGTTAGTGGTGGCGACCTTACAAGGCAACCAGATTACTGAGTCATTTCTGGCATACATCAAGGAGGTGATGTTGCAAGATTGGGGCACAGATTTGAGTGAGACGCGAGTGGTCTTAGAGTATCAGTATGTCTTCCAAGACATACCAGGTTTACCTCCAGTGAGAGAGGTTGAGTTTTGCATAGAGTTACAGTCAGGCACCACGCCGATTTCTAGAGCACCTTATCGTATGGCGTCTTCTGAGATGAGGAAGCTCAAGATCAAGTTAGATGAGTTGTTGTCTTAGGGTTTCATTCGCCAGAGCCATTCTCCATGGGGGGGTGTCGGTCCTTTTTGTGAAGAAGAGGATGGGAGCATGCGATTGTGCATCGATTACCGAGGATTGATGACTTGTTTAACAAGTTGCAGGGAGCATAGTGTTTCTCAAAGATAGATCTTTGCTTCGGTTATCATCAGTTATGGGTCCAGGAGATGGATATTCCCAAGACCACCTTTTTGACTCGATATGGGTCTTTTGAGTTTCTTGTATGCCATTTGGGCTAACTAATACACCTGCAATATTCATGGATTTGATGAATCGAGTTTTCTATCTATACTTGGACCAGTCCGTTATAGTATTCATCGATGATATTCTTATTTACTCGAGATCGGAGTCCGAGCATGAGCAGCATTTGTGGTTGGCACTACAGACTTTGTGAGAGCACCAGTTATATGCAAAATTTAGCAAGTGTGAATTCTGGTTGTCAGAGGTCAGATTTTTAGGCCATGTTATTAGCCGGGAGAGTATTGTAGTGGATCCAACTAAGGTGGAGGCCGTTCTTGATTGGGAGCCTCCGAAAACCATTACCAAGATTCATAGCTTCTTAGTTCTAGCGGGCTATTATAGGAAATTCATCCAGGACTTCTCGAAGATTGTGACGCCATTTACACTCCTTACAAAGAAGGGTGTACAGTTTGTTTGGGGCACAGAGTGCCAGGAGGTCTTTGAGATTTTGAAGGCTAAGTTGACTTCAGCGTTAGTGTTGATTCTTTCGAGCAGTGACAAGACTTTTTTCATCTACACGGATGCGTTAATATTGGGTCTTGGAGGTATTCTGATGCAGACCCAGAGAGTTGTGGCTTATATTTTAAGGTAGTTGAGGACTCATGAGCAGAACTACCCCACACGTAACTTGGAGCTAGTAGTAGTGGTCTTTGTATTAACGGCGTGGAGGCATTATTTGTATGGAGTACACTTTGAATTAATCACGCGATCACCAGAGCTTAAAATATCTCTTTTCACAGAAAGAACTCAACTAGAGGTAGCAACGATGGGTCGAGTTTATAAAAGATTATGAGTTTGCACTTCAATATTATCCAAGAAAAGCGAATGTTGTAGCAGACGCATTGAGTAGGAAGCATCGTCGTGGACTTGCGACATTGAGATGTTCAATATATCGAGACCTTTTTACCCTCAGCCACTATGATTTTAGGTTGGAGATTTGAGGGAGGCGCGCGTTCTTAGGAGACTTATCAGTGCATCCATCTTGGAGCGACAGAGTGGTCGTAGCTCAGCTAGAGGATTCTTGGATTTAAACCCGAAAGAGGGAGATCTCCAAAGAACCTAAGGCTGATTGGACTATTGGAGTAGATGGAGGTCTTCGAATGAAGGGTCGGTAAGTCATTCCACAGCTAAAGAGAGAACTTTTTGACAAGGCGCATCATACCAAGTATACAGTGCATCCAGGAACGATGAATATGTACAAGGACCCGAAGAGGCATTTCTAGTAGAATGACATACGTAGAGAGATTACAGAGTATGTGACCAAGTGTTTTATATGCCAGCAAGTTAAGGCAGAACATCAGAGACCTGTAGGAACCCTACGACCTTTACCCATTTTCAAGTGGAAGTTGGAAGATATTTCCATGGATTTTATCATAGGGTTGCCAAAATCAATGAAAGAAAATGATTCTGTTTGAGTGATAGTAGACCGGTTGACGAAGTCAACGCACTTCTTACCTGTGAAGACGACTTATATAGTAGAGACATATGCGAGGATTTTCATCCGGGAGATAGTTCGATTGTATGGAGTCGCAGAGATGATTATATCAGATCAAGGCTCGGTCTTCACATTCCATTTCTAGAGAAGTTTTTAGGATGCTTTCGGCAGCCAGTTGTCATTCAGTAGTGTCTTCCACCCCCAGACAGATAGTCAGAAAGAAAGGGTGAATCAGGTATTAGAGGATATGCTACAAGCATGTGTGATAGATTTTTAGGGTAGCTGGGAGGACCATATCCCATTGGTTGAATTTGTATATAATAATAGTTATCAAGCTACTATCGGGATGGCACCGTATGAAGCATTGTACGCGAGGCCTTGTAGATCACCTATATGTTGGGCAGAGCCAGAGGATAGCCTATTGCTTGGGTTGGAGTTTATTAGGTAGACTATAGAGAAGGTGGCATTGATTAGAGGGTGCATTCTTACCACCTAGAGTCAACAAAAAAGCTATGCGGATTAGAGATGATGACCTTTAGAGTTTCAGGTTGGAAACTTAGTCATGTTGAAAGTATTGACGATGAATGGTGTTTAGCGATTCGGCAGACGGGGAAAGCTTGCCCTGAGATATGTTGGTCCATTCAGGATTACTTAGCGTATTGGGGCTGTTTCTTATTGATTAGATCTGCTAGCATCAATGTCGAGTGTACATGATATCTTTCATGCTTCGATGCTCAAGGAGCATTTGCGTGATGAGGAGCAACAGAGGGTGATTGATGCACTAGAGATCAAGATCCATGATGATTTGACTACCGTAGAGATTTCGGTATGCATTCTTGCTAGAGAGAATAAAAAGCTTAGAAATAAAGTTATTCCATTAGTGAAAGTTCAGTGGAACTGGAAAGGAGCCAAAGAAGCTTCTTAGGAGCACGAGGAGGATGTACGTCGCGACTACCCACACCTGTTTGAGTAGGTAAGATGTTGATGTTTGAGTATGCTTTTATGCATTTATGTTTATATATGTTGTTTAGCCATATTTATATTTAACACTAGAATGAGTCACTCAACACTTAGCTCCTAATCATTCGGAACATATAGTAAATATATGAGGGGTTCCTTGTTTGGATTTTTCGTCCAACGTAGTAGTTCCGTCGAATTAGGGGATAAGTGAGAGTGCACACATTTTAGACCGTTAAGTTTAAATGTTTGCTTATGTTTTGAATCTGAGGATTAATGGTACGAGATGTGTATGGGAGGGTTTCCTTGTCTGGATTATCCCCTCTTCGTGCTGTTGTCGTATTATTAATCTTTAAGATACTATCACGGAATTTTGAGGACAAAATTCTTTTAAGGAGGGGTGAATGTAAAACCCCAGAAAATTTGAGTTAACGATTGATAAATTGAATTAATATGTGATTAATTATTATAAGTGGATATTTATTGAGAAAAATATCATTAAATAGTGTATGAGTACACTAATAAGTGTTTTGAGTATAAACAAGTTCATTCATGAGAAAGAATCAAGTCGAAAACATGCACAATGGCCAAATCCTGAGAATCTAGAAAATTCCAGTCCGGTTGACCGCAGTACGGTCGACTTCCACGGTCGACCAAGAAAGGTGAAAACTGTTTTTCCTATTTTAAATTTGTTTTAGGTATTTGAGACCCATATTCATTTTCCCTGATATATATACATATTGTTCATGAGTTTTCACATATTTTTCAGTAATCTAAAAACCCTAACAGCCACTAAACTCTCCTAAAAACCCTAATTTGATTTTGAGAGAGAGTTTAATTGTGTTTGGAGTGGGATTTCGGTTTATTTTGGGTTTTGGCTTAGAGATCTATCTTGGAATTTCATCTTTCACGTTTTGCATCAAGTCTCAGGCGAGTTATATCTCTATTAATCCCTCTCCCCTATTTTTAAATGATTTAATGAGTTTTTAATGTGATTTCTTAGGCCTAATTAACTAGTTTGGATATAAAAAAGCAAATCTTTTATATTATGTATAAAGACCAGATCTTTTCATATTTAAAAGATTAAGAACAAAATTACAGAAATGTTTTAAGATCTGGAAGTATTTAACAATGTTGTTTAACTGAGTTTTGATGATTTATTCTTCGTATCGATGTTTCGTGCATATTTAAGGGTTTAAATATTATTTATTATGTGAGTTAATCATGTTTCACATGTTTGATAATCGCCAGAGATGTAAATCTCATGTCTGTAATGTTCTACACATGTTTCAGCATAGATTAAACAAGTTTGAGCCAAACACACGCACGAACACAGCATAAACCTGCATAGAACAGGTTGTGGAACCACGTCCGATCGATCGTGCCTAAGCGGAGGTCGACCACGTGCCAGGCAGAGGCTTGGGCAGCTTTTGAATCGGGGTGCGGTCGACTGCCGCTTTATCATGGTCGACCGCTAGTCAAGCTTACAACCTGTGCATGTTTTTGACTCCTGTTTTTGTTTTTGAGGGATTTTTTCGATCTTTTCAAGTTATTCTATGATACTTATGAGTTGTTTAACATTTGCGGTATTTGTGAACACCAGGTATTGATACGCACACCGAGTTATGTGCACGAATACTTAGTTTATGTTGATGTAATATGCATAGTCAATATACGTGACACACGATGAGTTGATAAATGTTGAGATTACAAATGATAGCGTATAGTTCATAAGTTATGCATGCATAGTGTAGTTGTTTACCACATAATGAGACCTCGACTGTACCACACTAGAAGTATTTGGTTGTTTTTTCTTGTAATAAGACCTCGACAATACCAATACTTGAAGATGATCGGTGGTTTCTGGGTTGGGCTGATATGCCTACACCCCATGGTACGATCATCTGGGTGTATAACCGGAATAAGGGAGATAAAACCTATTACCGCAGAATGATTGAGTAAGGATGTTAATCCACATGTTAATGTGAGAACCTTACAAGAGTATCGTTGAGTGATAAAAACATATATATATATATATATATATACAGTTGTAATTTGCTCCCATGATAGATTACCCAAGAGTAGAGTATACCTTTGATACGTAGCATACATGATATGGCCTATGGTGGTTTTGAGTTGGATGATATTTCCTTATGATTATGTCAACTACCCAAGGGTAGTTCGAGATGTAACATTGGTTTATTATAATTGAGGTTTGGAGTATTTTTTTCTATTATGTGCCGTATTTCATTCTTAGGATTGGAATTAGTATTTAGTGATTTACAATTTAAGACATGGTATATACATGAGGGTTTCCTTATTTGGATTATTTCGCTCGACATACTAATTCCCGTGTTGTGGATTTCTAAATACCAATCTCCATTTAGAGTTATATAAATAATTTTATACTTGTAGGTGTAAATTTTGATTTCCCAATATGAGGTTTTCATTTGTATTGATAAGAATAGCTTATTACAAACTAATGAATCAAAATTACAATAGAAGCGGAGAGAATACCCTCCTTATTTAACGTAGGGACTTTGGTAGCGATAGGACGCCTCACTCGGTTCTCGTACCAAGTCTGATTCCCTTGGACGATTTGATCTAGGTTGCTGGTGAGCTTCAGTACGCAGTAGAAGCTTGTGTTGGTCGAGTTCAATTCTCAGAGTTCGATGGTGATCAGGGCCTGAAGCTAGGAGAAGGTGCTATAGTGCAAAGATTATGCAAAGAGCCGATCGTCAACTCAGTTGAGAGTTGATAGCTAATGGTCCAGCTAACTTATTGAATTACTCAATTAACTACGAACCTCTTTCCTGTAGCTAGGAGAGGCTCTTAAATAGAGGAGAGATGGCGTGGTCACTCCCTTGAATCATGAAATGTGACCATGTACTATTGGGAGATACCATGCTTCTCACTTGTACCATAAGCAACCGCTTGATGGGCTCGGAGCAATGTACTTCCCCCTCTCACGTCACGGGAAATGGGAAGGTCCATCCTTGTACGTGATATTGCGACTGCCAGGTACTCTGGTGAGTTCAACGAGCTTGTTGATTGCCTGGCTGGTCATCTGAACATGTAGGTGGCTCTCAGCCACTTGGACGAACTTAGGCGAATTAAGTACGCAGGCGAATTTTAGTTATTTGGATGATCTTAACTTGTGCAGGCAAGTCAAGCGTGCAGGCGAGTATAGCGACATTGTGGATTTGATTGGTCGCTCGTACTGTGGGCGGCCGCTTAAGGGGTTCGAAGCACTGTAGTCCTTCCCCTCACGTCGTGGGAAATGGGAAGGCCCATCCCTGTATATGGCCTCGTAGCCGCCTAGTACACAGGTGAGGTTGTTGGTCGTCTGGCTGACGTCTTGGATGGCAGGCGAGCCTGGTGCCTAGATGGGTTTGACTCATGCAGGCGAGTTCAAGCATGCAGGCGAATTCGAGAGAATTTTACCCGTGCAGGCGAGTTCTGCCTCCAAATGGGCTTGGCCTATACTGAAGAATCTAGCACGTGGGCGGAATCAAACTCTCAAGGGTGGGTTCCCTTAGTTAAGGCAATTTTCACAGCCTACAAGACCCCCTTCAAAGTTCTCAGACCTAAATTGAGTTGTAAATGTGGTCTGGGATACTTTGAATGAAAGTGATTGTTGTTCAGGCTATTTGGATTCCTCTAGTTAGATTGAGTCATTTAGCGCCGACAGGCATGATTGGTGTCGTTGGAGCCGGATCACTACGTGCGAAATTCAGACTTATGAGGGCCAGCCATGTGTTTGTGGGTGAGTCCCCACACTTGCCAACTAAGATGATGCCACGACTTCATGCTTTCACTCTGAGGTGCTGAATCTATTCGATGGGGGATGATGTCTCGAACTGCCAGATCTTGGCCATTCATGCAGAATTCTAAACGTCCTGCCTTGTGCGTGGCCGTTCGATTTGAATCGTAGAATCAAAGTCGTTTACTTAAGATAGCTCGGTGAATCTCGGCCGTTAAGATTCCGTGTGTATAGCGTTTTTCCCCTACATGGGGGGGTTACTTCGCTCAGACACCCTTTTGCTTAAATTTTCTTAGAGAAAGTTCATCTTCTCTGATTCGAGATGACATCGAGAATGAGAAAGTGTGCTTCGAAGGGGAAAGAGGAAGCTGCTCAGCCAGAGCCCATCGTCCTCTCTGATGATGAGGAGGAAGATCACACTCCTATTTCTACCTCCTAGTCCTTTCAACCTTCTCTTGATGACGAAAAGACGATCCCCTTGATCCAACCTATTGCTATGGTCCCCGTCGGCCAAGAGTCTATCGTTCCGAGCCCTAAATCCATGCACGATCTCATCGGGTAACTAAAGAATGCTATGAAACAGGTGTTCTCCACCATTAACCTTGGCTGGGGGACCTATGCTGACTTCAAGCCCTTTCTCATGAGCTGCATAGCCTATCTTAGGTGCTTGGGTGAGGCTCGCGAGGCTTCGTGTTGCCTGGTCACGCTTCTTCGCTTGAGCTGTAACGACACGCCTGGAGGCTCTGTCACGTGTCGACTCGGAGCCGGATGTGGAGCGGTTCATGGCTCAGGCTCGTGCCAGAGGGGCGCGTGAGTGGGAGACCCGAGAGAAGGACATGTTAGACTAAGAGGGCCTCATCTCGCGCTTGCTCCACCGACAAAGTCTACTGCAGGCGGAGATCAATGCTTCAACCTCCACCATCGCCCGAATGAAGGCTCAGTTGACGGTGAAAGAGTCGACTCTGAGGGACTTGTGGCTCAAGAGCGTGGACGTTCATGATGTTGTCGAAAAGGAGATGCAGACTCTTCAGGCGCTCCGCGAAGAGAGCTCCGCTGCTACTGCTGCTCATGAGGCTAAGATCCGCAAGTAGGCGGAAGACTAGGTTCGAGCGGATCAGGCGAAGAAGATAGCCAAGATCAAAGCCGAACTTACCTTTCTGACCGAGATGGACTAGGATCGACGGGGGATTAGTCTTTGGGCTCTTTTTATCTCATTTTTTGGTCATAATTCTGTTTGGATGGCTTGTTGCTAACTTGTTTGAACTATTTGTCACAACTCTAATTGTCTTTGATATTGGCTGAATGAAGTGTTTATGCTTTTCGTTATTTAATGTTATGCGCATATACTTTCTTTCTCTTATTTCTCTTTGGATTTTTAGCAAACCCCTAGCTATCAATGGGTTTGACTTACCATTACCGATTACCGTTTGAATCGGGCTAGCCATACTATTTCCCCTAGTATGATGAGTTGTCGAGTAGTTTCTCGTAGGCTTAATGCTAAGACTTTTGCTCTAACCTTCAGCCGTTTGAGGCGCGGGTTTGAGTTAATTATAACCGTCAAGTCGTAGTCTGGTTGTATCGTAACGACTTAAACTAAAACGACCATTACCTGCGGGTATGCCCAGAGGGTGTGTCAATGGGTTGTATCGCTTGGTAGGTTTGACTGTGTAGGTAAGACCATTCCATTGATAGTTCGACACTTCAGATGAGTTGGATCACTCAAGATTTGCCTTCACAGGTGAACTAGGTCAAACAAACGAGCGGCTCAGGCAAGACTCATTCTCACTGGCGAAGCGAGCTAGACATTCACCGACGAGTTTCATTTTGCTAGCAAAATTTGAAATAGTGGAGGGCGAGCTATGTGTTCGCAGGTGAAATCCATCCTCACAGGCGAAGTTTGAATTGGCGGAAGGCAAGCCACGTGTTAGTCGGTGAAGCTTTGTGCCTTCCAGCTAAGCTTGCGTTGGCTCGTTAGGTCTCATTAAATGCGATTTGACAAAGCGATGTCGCTTCTGTGCACTTCGCTCAATGACGAATTGTGGACACAGTTTTTGAATCTGGCCATTAGATTCAATCATGAATTTTGGTTCGGGTTCTCGGTTTCGACTTGCCCGACCCGTTCCCTGTTTTGATGGTTCCTTTGTAACCGCTGAAAACTGAACTATTGAGAGCGATCCGGGCCATTGATTTTGATCATGGCCATGCCTCTTAACCGCCAGCATCTCGTCTCTTGAGAGCGATCTGGGCTGTCAATTTCGATCTTGACCACGCTTCTCAACCGCAAGCCGTCTCGTCTCTTGAGAACAATCTGGGCCGTCGATTTCAATTGTGGCCACGCCTCTCAACCGTAAGCCGTCTCATCTCTTGAGAGTGATTTGGGCCATCAATTTCGATCGTGGCCACGTCTCTCAACTGCAAGCCGTCTCACCTTTAAATAGGCTTTGCCCCTTCCTTTGAGGACTACTGTGCTTAGGGATTTCTGTTTGCTCGAAAAGTTTTTTAGAGAGCAAGGACTCCAGCTTCATTTCGTACTTTTCAGTATAGCGCCGAAATCTAAGAAATGTGTTGCGAAGGGAAAGGGTCCCAGTCGCTATCCTGGTGGCATCATCGTCGGTATGGCCGTCAGTGCTCCTGGGATACACTTGCGTAAGTCTAGTGGGTCGTTTAATGACTTTGCATTGACGACCGACACTGGGTCGGGAAGATGAGCGCTGCTCGTCTTCTTTAGTGGATTTTGTCATTTTTGGTAATTTTTCCGATTTGGGTGAAACTGGTCTTTTTCAGGCGGATTCAGCTATCATCGAGTGAAGGCGACTTCTGCTTTGACAGGCGAAATCGACTTTTATCGGGTGAAGGAGAATTCTGCTTTGACTAGCGAGTTCTGCTTTGGTCAAGCGGATTTGCCTTTTGTCAGGTGAATTCAACATTGCCAGGCAAAATTAGTTTTGCCTGTTCGAGAAAGTTTCTGACTCCAAGAGTGGATTTTGTTCTAACTCCTTGGTTTTGCCTTGCAGCCACTTTTTGTGACGAGGCCCTCCCAAAAGGGGTAGCCATCGGTCTTGCTGGTGGCACGGGCAATGCGGTGCCTCCCCAATTCCCTCTTCTTGATCCTGTGCCCACGTTTGCTGCTGACAAACCAGATGAGTTGGTTGAGAGAGTGACCGACGGGCATCACTTGACATTGCGCGAGTTGACTACCGACGCGATGTTGACAGACATGGCTAGGATGAAGCTGAAAAAGCCTTAGTTCCTGTTTGGTGATACCGTGACTGACCCTTTGGCTCTGCTTCTTGGGGAGAGCAGATGGCTCCATGTTGTGGATGGAGTCTACTACTACCTTCCTAGTATGTCGAAAGGGTTCTCAATTGGTGAGCGAACCAGCATGGCAAATAAGGCTCGGTGTAACACTCCGTACAATTTAACCTAGTGACAAGGTAAACTGGTCGGATGTTTACCAAACAGTTTAAACACCCACTAGGCAGGCAAGTAAAGTGCTTGCTACTCATAGTGTCTTCAAACTCATCCCAGGACTAACATCGTCAATCGAGGGGAAGCAATAGTAAAGACGATAATGGTCCTTGTTCTGGAAAATCTTATAGACCTCAGTGAGATATTTAACGACCCATTTAGAACGTTCATACCTCTGAAGTAAAGCAATGTTCCCACCACCAGGTCTAGCGGCTGCCATCACCTAAGGTCAGCGTTGGGTGAACCATACTACCAGTTAAGTATATTGTAGTTCTACCCTAGGATTGGGAACTTGATTCCTCCGGCAATCGTTCTCCTACTTCAAGTATTCAATAGCCAACTCCCTTAGGCCATGATGAATGCAGTTCACCATTGCTAATAGAAGAGTTAAGCTGTACCAAATAGCACTTTAATGGAGATACCATCTTTTGGCCAAGAAGGCTCGACACTACCCTTCAGCCAAATAGAGAAGAACCTGCAACCAATGCCAACTCATATATTAGCTCCTTCGTTTGGTGATGGAAACTCTTAAATTGGTCACCAGCCTGAAACCCACACACATCAGAGTCGATAGTATGTAATACGGAGTCATCCCTGAAAATATGAGCCTCAACTTCAACATTTGTGGCTGGGAGGATTGGACCCATATTTTCCTTTTTACTAATGTTAGGAAATAAATACTCCGCCTAAGGAACATGAGGTATGGTATAGTCATGACCAGTGCTCTCAGTAATCCTCTGGCAAATAAGAAAATGGCAAACCAGTTCTCTAAAAAGCCTCCAAAACATGGGCAGCGTGAGAATACGTACTCAGCTCCTTGTTGGTAGGAAACCACTCCTTGTACGGAAGATCCCCCATCGATAAATGAGACACCTCAAACATTTCGTGAACAGCAATCCCGATCCTCCCCGCTACAGTAAAGAAAGTGTTGCTATCACTATTGTATAGCTCCAGAATGCCGTACAAAATCGACGCACAAATCTCAGTGCCATACTTGGAAGCTCTTACTGTAATATAGAGCCATAGATCTTGCAATTGCTCCTCAAAAGTGACAAGCATGAAGTCTACCAAGTGAGTCCACTAACTGGGGAATCTGGCATCCCCATCCGGATACTAGGCATTGAATTTGACAAGCTCACTCCCAAAGGTGTTTGGGATGACAACAACTTTGTTAACCAGTGCATCCTCATTCATAAAGCCCGGACGCAGCCCTATGGTGTTAGTCCTATAAAGTACTTCTTGACGGAAGTTGCCCACATACTTCAGAATGCCTATCTTGACACTATCCTCCCTATTTGTGAGGTTAAAGTGCATGAAACGAGGCACGGCGACACACTACAAGAACAAGAAGGGGACTTGATGCTCTATCGGCAGCAAAGCAAATTGATGGTCTCCCTGAGCGTAATACTAATGTTCCTCCCCATAGTGGAAGAAAGAGTTGTCACCTGGGACACTATCTCCAAAGAGGAAATATGGCTTCACCGACACATCTTCATGAGGTACTAAGAATTTTGCATCGGTGAGTATCACCCGCAAAGTCTTATAGCTCCCCGTAAGAACGGCCTCAATCCTTTCTTGACTATTGCCGTCGAGAAACAATAGGACATTTTTTAGGACTCATGTAGTGAGCCTACTTCTCTAATTTTGTTTTGATGATTTAACAAACAATTTATAACAATATTTTCTAGTGCTTGTATTGTTTTATATATCCAGGTTGAAAGATTCAAGAGCTACATTAATAATGAAGTCAATACAAATTAAGTTAAAGATTCAATATCAAGCTTCATATACATATCAACATGGTATATTAGTGTAGGATGTGTTTTGTACTTTGTGTATCAATACTTTAAGCTCAATTATCTACACATACACATTCTCTATTTTCATCATAATTTGGGTATTTCTATAAAAACTTTGTGATATTGACTTATGGAAAAAATAAACTTGTATACATCTTATATATAGTCCAAAAATCAATTCAAAATGTTTTTATAACTTAGTTTAAGTCATATATAAAAATTAAGTGTTCATACAAACACGAATTTTTGAGTTTTTGCAAAACGACGAGTTTTCACAAATGAAAAATGCAATTTGAAAACTTTTTTGTAACATGTTCATTTTCATGTTTATAAACATTTCCCCGAATTTTATAATTTTTGGAATTTATTTGATATTTTATAAAGACATTTTAAATTCAGCTTTTTCAGCAGTTTTGTCATGTGTCAATTTTCAGTCGACCGCACAAGGCCTGCCGGTCAACTGACCAAAACAAGATCTTTCAGTATTGCTTCTCAGGGTATTTTGTTTGACCAAACATGAACTGTCGGTCGACCGACCAAAACATGACATTTCAGCTATTTTTCTTAGGGTCCGTCAGTCGACCAACAACTTGTGTGTAGGCATAATAAATTACCTATAAAACCCAAGACTTAGCTTAAGACAAAGAGAAGGTGATGAACGTCATCACTTGAGTCAGAGATAATCATTCAAACACAAAGCGACGAAGCAACAACGAGATTTAGAATGCATGGTTCGAGAAAAAAATTGATGTATGAATATGAAGAACTAAAATTTTAACTATGATGCATTTCAAATCCGAAAAAGCTTAAAAGACAAAAGTTATAGACCTCTTTGTCATCTTTCCAACGCATCTTAAAACACCTCATTCTGAGGTTGGACGAGAGAATTAACCTAAAATACCGAAGACACTACAAACTATCTCGAAATTCCGAGACAGTTTTATGTGTCTTGGAATCCGAGACACAATAATGTGTCTCACACAAGTACGAGACACGCTGACCTATCTTTCATAGGGAGGGTTCCTAAGACATGTTTTTTTATGATTTTTTGATCAATTTTGACGGTTCCGGAGCCTCCCTAACTACTTTGGGAACATCCCTAAACACTGGAAAGCCGTTATTAACTGAAGATAAGATCAAATCACGAAATCTTATGCGAAAACACAGCATCTGGATCCTATAAATACACCCCTAGGGCCCCTATACATGGGTGATATAAAATTTCAGACTTTGAGGTGAGTTGTTGACGTCCTAAGAGCAGAACTGGCGAATTTCAAAGAGAGAGAGAGGCAAGGTCTTGGCGATTTTCTGAACATAAAGGGAGGATTTTGAGAGATCTACAGTCTTTTCACATTTTCCTTGGGATCAAATGTTGTTTTGATCTTAAGAAGAGTATTTATCTCGTATTATTGAGATATTTACTTTTGTTCTTGTGTCTAAAATGAAACAAGAACAACGAGCCTTCATTCCGATCAACCTGAATCTAATACTCGACGGTCCATGGATCAAAGCGTCCTCGGCACAAGCAAAGATCTTACACAAGCAGTAGATTGATAAACGATCTCTACATATATTTCTAGGAAGTCTTCATTTATTTTCATTCATGTAAGAAAATTCTTATAAAAAGGCTCCTTCTTTTGAATCTTGTAATTGATAAAAAAATTGTAATGGATTCCATAATAAAAACAATTTCCGACCCAAACATATTGGCGACCACATTAGGAGCCAATAGTCTCGCTACCATGTTTGTTGTGTTACAACTAAAGATCAAGATCCTAGTTTATTTAGCAGTTGAACATGAGTTCGACGAAGACAAGTTCGAGGAATATTTCTCCTCATCTTCATCAAAATCCTCCTCTCCTTGCAAGTGCAGAAAATCTCATCTTTGAAGGAGGCGTATTCACCGATGAAGGCTACAAATAACTCCGCTCGCCACAACTCCTCACTAGTCAATGAGTTGTTCAACCAAAGTACGCTAACTCTGACAAAGAGGGCTCGTCAGAGGCGATGCCAACTCCAAGCTCGTCAAATCACCAAGGCCTTAGAATAAGTTGATGGGGTTCATTACTATGCAGATGTGGAATCCAGGAAGCATCAAATAATCTAGCCGCCTCAACGGCAATTTGCTATCACTTCCTCCTAACCGTCGACGGAAGAATGGGTTCTCATCAAAAGTGCATGTTCAACTCTCAAGGAGCGCATCCAAAAGCGTCGTGCATGTGTCGTACGCGCGCGTACCCTTGTATGAAAAGCACAAGATTTGAAGAAGAAAGAGGTGGCTGAAGAACCGCCAAAGCTCCGCCGAGTCTAGATTCTAAAATCCAAACTCATGCGAAAATCAACTCGAAAGACAGTCAAAACTGTCTCTCCCAGTCGAGACAGAGAAGTCTATCTCACAGGCCTAGACAGCCCAACCTGTCTCGCACCTGGCCTAGATAGGGAAGTTTGTCTCACACTGACAGACTCTCTCGTGATTGCTTCTCTACTTCCGTTAGCCTCCAAATTCCTTCTCTGGTCTCTTTCGTACCTCCGGTAAAGCCTTATGACAACGTTGACCTATCAAAATTCAAGGTTATAATGGCTGATCGCCTTGATCCTTCGTACAAAGATCAAGGCAAAGCTCTGATAAACAAAACCTGAGTAGTTCCATAGACTGGGGGTTATACACGTCTTCCCGTCAAGCCATCTGCTGCTCAAAGGTGTCCCGTCGTCTCCAAACAAACTAAGACACCATATTGTATACGTTCATGTGCCGTGCATAAGAGAATTTCTATCACCTCTCGCCTGAGGATTCATATTGAAGCCCAGGAGCCTGTTAAGATTCCACACTCACAAAGGGGTGGTAGCATGCGACTCCTAGTGGTCCTAAATGTGCTACTCCTAATGTAATGTCGCACCAACGAACGATAGGATGCTCTGATCATCATGCCGACGAGTTGCGCCATCAGGCTGGGGGTGTGAACAAATCTCAAAATAGAATTGTCCAAAAAAATGAGTTCTCATTGTTTATGCGAGAGACTTATCAGTACAGTATTATCAAAATATAGCTGCCCTAGGACCATTTCACAAAAGGTCTCGGCATTCGAGAAAATTACAATTGAAGCATCAAAGCTCAGATCAAAATTCTTCCACAAGAGAAAATCCGTCGTCGAGGATGATGAATTCTCTAAAGTCACCATCAACATAGCTGACAAAGGAAAGTCTGTGGTTGCTTCAAATGACTCTAATCCTAACTTTTCTCCGGGAAGAAAAGTCGATCCAATAATAGCCCAACGAATGTTTAGGCTTCAATTGGGAACCACCAGAATTCATGAAGGACTGTCTTTGGATGACGAACTTTTGGATACTTACTCTACAATCGCCTCTGATGATACCATGTCTAGCATTGGGGAGACCAGGGAGGCATTCACGATCACTCCTGATCTTATAGCTCAGACCCTTTAAGAAGCTCTAGCCAAACAACGAGAAGAGCTTAGAGCAGAAATAAAAACAGAGATGGAGTTGTCCATGCAGCAAATGAGAGAGTTGCAGACTCAAAAACTTTAACCACCAGAGTCCAATCAGCGGGCTGAGTCTAATCATCACACTACACCTGTCATGCCCGTTCAAAACGGTGCAGACGATAGTGCTCCAGAAGTGGATGAAGTCATTAAGGCTGATGCACCCCTCAATAACACTAGGAGTAGTTCAATTGCACCCCTCAATGAAACTAGGGGTGGCCCAATTGCTTCTTCTCAACATTGCTCGAAGAGAGATCTAGGCGAGAACAAGAAGATGAGAGAACTCGAAAGTAAGGTCAATGCCTTAATATCTGCTCAAGAAGTGAAGAAGACATGCATTCTGTGGTATCCAAGGGAGTGGGATGCGATTCCGTACCCGTCGAAGTTCAGTTTGATTAACTTCATGTCATTTGATGGGAGAGGCTTGTCAATCCAACACTTAGTTTACTTCAAATCCCATTTGGGTATAATCTATGAGAATGAACCCTTGATGATTCGGTTATTCGTAGGCACCCTTCACGGGGCTGCCTTCAATTGGTATCGACATCTCAAGCTAGCAAGCATCAACAACTGAGATGACATGGAGAACCTATTTCTCAACAATTTCTTTGATGATGACACTGAAGTTTTGATCAGAGCTCTTCTGGATGAGAAGCAGAAGGACGAGAAGTTAGTTGACAGTTTAGTCAAACGCTTTCGTAACAAGGTAATGAATTACAGGGATCCTATCATAAAGGAGTTCATCTTACAGACCTGCAATAATAATCTCTCCATCGATATCCTGGAAGCTCTGATGGTCTTGCCATATAAAACTTGGAAAGAGTTAAAACTACATGGTGAACAGGCTAAACGCTTTCTCAAAAGGAAGAAAGCTAAAAGAGGCCAACCGATGGCTAAGGCACTTGTAACTGCTGTTGACATTTATCAAATTTCACAACAGCAACCTTGGTTGCAACAAAAGACTCCTGGTCCGAGGTTCTAGGAGGAGTATTCTTTCGAAGATGATAAAGCTCCAGCCATCTTTAAGTACCTCCTCGCCAACAATAAAATCAAGCTGCCACCAATTACAAATCAGGAGGAAGCAAACAAGACCTCGAATCCAAAGTACTGTGCGTATCACAGGAGGGTCCATCATCCAACCAATACTTGTTTTACTCTGAAGAATAGCATTCAAGTCTTGATTGATGCTGGCATTATAATGACGAAACAAGCCAAATGAGAACGGTGAAGACTCCGACAAGTATAAGAGTATAAACTGCTTCTCTATGTTCCTCTAACAGGTATACTAGGTTAAACTGCTTTCCTTATTTCCAACAATGGAAAGTTCCTAGAGAATATTACTCTTAATATTCTTAAGGATAACCTAACAATGTGATCGAATACAATTGGATTCAGGTTCGCCAAAAAGCTGGGGGTCGATACAAATTTCCAAGGAAGGAGACTTGGTTCTCGCTGTCCGGCGACTAATGATACTCAACTCTATGAATAAATGCAAATTCCACCCAAAATAGGAATGACCATTTGTGATAGAGATAGTCTGTTCAAACGGCGCATATCACTTAATCACCCAAGACAGTGATGAGCTCATGATGCCAATAAATGAGAAGTTCCTAAAAAGGTACTATCCCTAGTACGTTCGGAATAACCTATTTAATGGGAAGTTTCTGGAGAATACTATGCAGGGTATTTTTAAGGATAACTCAAGATAAGCTGATTATGCAAGATGAAGACCAGTCATCTGAATGATTCATTCTTAATCATAAAAAATTTTGATTAAGAACCTCCCACTGTGGCTATTTAATCATTTCTAAGATGATTAAAACCCTCCCACTATAACTTTCGGAGCACTCTTCCGTTGAGATGTGATTTAATGACTTCATCAAGTCAATCTTCCCTCACGAAACCCCCACGGTATACTTGTAGAATGCTTGATAATTAATAGTCCTCTACCACAAAATCCCTCATCGATCAAATCAATTGATAGTGGGTCCACCAAAATTCTTTTTGGCTGAGTCCATCCAAACTCCCACTATGTTTGTGCACTTAACACTCCTAATGTTAAAGTCCTAATACAGTACTCAAAAGTTCAAGCTACTGATCCATGATAATTAGCAAACCCCTTTCATGTTAAGTCCTTGTCGCTTGACACTGAAAACCCCCAATGAGTATTTTGTACAAATCGACATTCCCACTGTTATTTGTACCCACACTCCCATTGCTTGTTTGGTCAAACCTTCCTATAGTTAGGACCAAAGCCATAATCCCCTCTCAATTCCTTCCATCAATGAGAGGTCCACTTTCAAAACTGGAGGTCCCTTTCGATAAACGAAAGGCCTCCACCTAAGTTGAACAATCAAACCTATAAAAGTTAAGGTTGTGTCAATAACCCCCACCTGATCAAACCATTAAACGGTTAGGACCACAATCGAAACTCATTTTTGATAAATGAAAAGAATCCACTCTTTTCCCTTCGGCAAACTTATAAAAGTTAGGAATGAAGTCGGAATTCCATCTTAATAAATAAGAAATTCATTGTCAGATTAGGTAACTAATCCTATAAAAGTTAGGGTTATCAGGATCTTTTCGATTCTCAAAGTGGAGATCCCACTCTTAGTTTCACCTTCAGGATTCTCGAAGTGGAGATCCCACTTTGAGTTTCTTTTGCAGCAGGAGATAGAATATAAAATTCTTCCTCTGCAGCGTCGAGTTCGTCTTTACCCCAAAAGAAAACCTAGGGATAGAATATGAAATTCTTTCTCTCCAACATCGGGTTCGTCTTTACCCCAAGAGAAGACACAATCTCTCAACATCACAAATCCATGCCTCACATGCATAGGAAACTTTATCTCGACTCCTAAACAGAGATAAGTCTACGCCTAATACGCGTTTTCGGTTAGTCTTTCATCGTGAAAAGTCACCAGAATTCATTCTGGGGGACTTTATCTTGATCCCTAATTAGAGATAAGTCTATATCTAACACATGTTGTCGGGTAGTCCGTTCCCATGAAAACAACCAAGTCTATATATTCAATAGCGTAGCAGGCTATTATTAATAATACCAAAATCCATGCCTCACATGCATGGGGTACTTTATCTTGGTCCCTAATTAGAGATAAGCCTACGCCTAATACGCGTTACAGGGTGGTGTGTTCCGGTGAAAACGATAAAGTCTATGTATTCGATATCATAGCACTAAGTCTAAAAGAGTTTTTTCAGTACAACGTTACATGTATAACGGACTTAGACAATCCACATGCTAGCCCGACTCAAATAGTAGTCGGTAAAGGCTCATCAAATCCGTTGATGACTGAGAGTTTGCCAAAAATCCTATAATGAACAACTTATGATGACGGATTCGCTCTTCTAACTCGGAGAGCTTCTCTTCATAAAGATTGTACAAGCTTCATCTTCAATCAGCTTTAATAGTCATTGACGCATCAGTTTCATCAGTTGGTCTCGTGACTTGAGCACCTGGGGTAGCTTCAGAGATAGTAGTTGTATCAGCATCTACAGCTAGTCCTACAATCAAATCTCACACAAAGAGCTTAACCTGGCGAGCCTCCGATGTATTCTCAGCATGCTCTTCCCACACTCCAATGAGCATATGAGTATAAACTACATCTCCTTGAACCTCCAATGGGTATATAAGGTTAAACTGATTCTCGAAACTCCAATGAGTATACAAGTAAAAACTGTTTCTCCACACTCCAATGGCTTAAGATCTTAAACTGTATAGACTCTAATTAACACACGAGTATAAACTGTGTTTATGTCACAACGGAGGTCAACACCGGTCAATGTGTTAACAATTTTGCCAAAATCAGGCTCAAGATAATTTTCAGGTCAAAATCACCCCCGAGAGTTCAATCTTAATTCAGATACAAACTCCTGACGAAGATAATCAATTCAACATTGATTCAATGATACGAGCTAATTCAGAAATCAACACAGTGGTTTTCTGTTCATGATTTAAACAACGGTCAGATGATAAACGCAGCACCGAAAAATTTTTAGACTATTCGACAAAAATATTGAATAGGATGAAAGCTGAAGAAATCAAATAATTGAGGGCTGGATCTATCTTATCCAAATTATTCCAGACTCCCTAATAATAAATATTGAGGATGCTGAGCACTTTGGAGGGTGTATCTGTAGGCATAAAAATTACCCATAAAACCCAAGACTTAGCTTAAGATAAAGAAAGATGATGAGCGTCATCACCCGAGTCAGAGAGAATCATTCAAATACGAAACGACGAAGCAACGAAGCGACGACGAGATATAGAATGCATGGTTCAAGAAGAAAATAGATGCATGCGTATGAAGAACTAAAATTTATACTATGATACAATTTGAATTTGAAAAAGCTTAAAAGACAAAAGTTATAGGTATTTTTACTATCTTTCCAACGCATCTTGAAATACCTTATTCCGAGTTTGGACAAGAGAATTAAAGCTAAAATACTAAAGATAAAACAAAAGGTCTCGGATTTCTGAGATAGTTTTCTGTGTCTCGGAATCCGAGACACAATAATGTGTCTTGCATAAGTGCGAGACACACTGACCTGTCTTGCATAGGAAGGGTTCCTGAGACATGTTTTTGATGGTTTTTGATCAATTTTGATGGTTCCAGAGCCTCCCTAACTGCTTTGGGAACATCCCTAAATGCTGGAAAGCTGTTATTAACTAAACATAAGATCAAATCACAAAATCTTATCTGAAAACACAGCATCTGAAGCTTATAAATACACCCCAAGGGCCCCTATACACGGGTGATCTGAAATTTTAGACTTTGAGGTGAGTTCTTGACGTTCTAAGAGCAGAACCCACGAATTTCAAATAGAGAGGCAAGGTCTTGGCTATTTTTTGAACATAAAGGGAGAATTTTGAGAGGTATACAGCCTTTTCACCTTTTCCTTGGGATCAAACATCGTTTTGATCTTGATAAGAGTATTTATCTTATATTATTGAGATATTTTACTTCTATTCTTGTGTCTAAAATAAAACGAGAACAGCAAGCCTTCATTTCGATTAACCCGGATTAGATACACGGCGGTCCATGGATTAAAGCCTCCCCGGTACAGGCAAAGATCCTACGCAAGCAGTAGATTGATAAACGATCTCTGTGTGTGTTTCTAGGAAGTCTTTATTTATTTTTATTCGTATAAGAAAAGTATTATAAAAAGGCTCCTTCTTTCGAATCTTGTAATTGATAAACAACTATAGTGGATTTCGTAATGAAAAAGATTTCCGACCCAAACATTGTGTCCGGTCAACCGATGACACCCTTTGGTCGACCGACCAGTGTATTCGGTCAACCGAACAGCTAGTCGTTACAATAACGGCTAGTTTTCCAGTTTTTATTATTTTGTGATATTTTCTTGGTTTCTTGGCCTTTGTTTCTTGATCCTATATATACCCCATACCCTTTAACTTCTGAACTAATAAAGAAAATTTAAAACAAGTTTATAAAGGGGTTTATGTTTGTTTAAGAGTTTATAAGCGATTTCTAGTTTGTTTTTGTGAAGAAACTTCACAATAGGAGAAGATTGATTTTTTCATGTTTGAGCTTCAATTCCATCTCTCTCTCTCACTCTTATTATTTCAGAGAAGTTTTCTATAAACTCAATTTTAGCTTTACATATTTATTTGTTGATTATCAATTTTATTTATGCTAGATTTTATATTGAGTTTAGTTTTTATTTTGTTCATATTGTTTCACACACACCCATATTTGAGCTTGAGTGTTTTTATATATAATTCATTTGGGTTGTGAGTGTGATTGAGTGAGCTTAATTTCCTTCTCAAATTGTATTGGAGAATAACTCATTTTATTTGTACTTAATTATTAATAGTTCACTTTGTAATACATAAGTACACCGAGAGGAATGTGTAGCGAGAGACAGGGTCGATTCCAAGAGGAGTGTCGTTGGTAGTAAAGCATATGGAGAGGTTGTAAATCCGAGCACTTGAGGAAGATGACACGGGCAAGGCCAACACTTAGAGGGTGTAGTGTGTGATTGCATTGTGTATATTTTAAATGTTTTTCGGTAAGTGTTAAAAACTGATTGTGAACGTTTTCGATGATCGCTGAAAATCGGTTGTGATAGTGGTGTTCTCCCCGGGAGTGGAGAGCGAAGACATAGGTCGAGAGTGACCGAACTCCGTGATCATATCGTGTGTTTGTGTTGTCTATTTGCATACTATCTATTTTGCATTTCAATTCATGTTTATATCGCCCTTTGTTTATATTACATATTCTTGCTTATTATTTATTGTATATCATACTTACAAGAATAAATTGTTAATTAGTTTTAAATTGGCAATAATATTAGATTAGATTAGCAAATACCCTATCCCCCACCCCCTCTAGGGTAATTTCATTTGGTATCAGAGATTGGTGCTCTTGATTTATGGCTTAACCGCCTAGAGTCAAAGATCAACCCTTTATATCTTGCTAATCTAGTTTTGAGATTAATTCATATTGCTTGCATAATATATCATAGATATGCACGATGCACCTAGCTTAGATTATGTCATTAGTATTGTTCCTAGAATTAATAATTTCTCCTATGCTCAATGGTGTGTTAGATTTAAACTCTTTGTTAGATTTAGACATTTCGATTTATGAGAAATTATTGATGGTGCTTACATTGTACCCACTACGGAGAAGTCCAAGTGGAATAAAAATAGAAAAAGAATGTTTACTATGAACAAGCTCTTGTTAGAATTTTTATTAAATGTTTTTGACTCATCCACATCTAACAAGCTTGATTCTTTTGATGGTGCTTATACATTATGAAAATTTATACAAGCACATCGAGGGAGCTTGGAGGAGATCCGACAAGCTTTGACAGATTTTGTTTCAAGCTCAAATAGAGTATCTTTATGTACACGACCACTAGGCATAACCCTAGTGAGGTATGCGAGTACGATACCGATGGTGAACTTTCTATAGATGAACTCGCTCGTCGATATGAAAAATTAATGCATGATTATAAGAAGTTGCAACGTAATTTTATAGACTTGAAAAGCAAGCATGTTGAATTAAAAACTGATCATGAGTTATTAAATTCTAAGTTTGATACTATTGCTAAAGAAAATACGATCCTAAAAGAAAACACGATCCTAAAAGAAAACAATGGTAAACTAAAATTGGATCATGATTCTTTTATTTTAAATGTTGCTAATTTAACTCATGAGAAAAACAATGCCATATTAGAAGTATAGAACATTAGAAATGAGTTTAGTTTTTTTAAAAATAATCATACATATTCTACTTCTAATAACAATGCTTTTGTGGAAGAAAATGAGTTGAATCATGTTAAAAATTGCATATCATCTTTAGATTCAATACTAAAAATATGGATTGTAGATAATAATAAGCTTATGAACTTGTGTGCAAAGCCCCATGTAAATTTTTCCAAAAAACTCACACACTATGCACACATGTATAACAAAGTTTATAAATGCTCTATTTGCGGCCATAAATGTCATCTTGTAAAATTTTTTATGATGCACATAAACCTACAAAATCCAATAATGTTGCTACTTGTGCATCTCATCAATCTTCATCACATCATACACATACACATGCACACAAAGTATATCATAAGTATGCTCATGTGTATAAATGTGATTATTGTAGTCGTTTTAGTCATTTGATCAAATTTTGTTTTGATTTGAAAAGAGTTTCTCATTTGCAAAATGCTTTTAAAAGACCATCTATATTTGAAAATAATTCTCATGCACAACCATAAGGTCAACAAAAATAAATGCACCTATTTCATTGCACATATTACAATCAAAATGGTTATTTGAGTAATTATTGTTATGACCGTGTTCGTGTACCAAATGCACCCAAATAGGATCATAACCAAGGGCATTGTGCTTATATGATAGGGGTCATGTCCCTAAACTCTTCGGTACCAAGTTTACTTGGGTACATAAAGAAGTTTAATTGTTAAATCAATATTTTGAGTGTTTTCATTTTTTTCGTTTCTTTTTTAAATGTATTTGGGATTTTTTTTAGATATATATATTAATTTTTACCCAAATAATTGTTTATATTGATCAAAACTTTATTTTTGAAAATATATTTTTATTACAATATTGTTGTTTTTGACTTTAAGGGTATTGATTGTGACGAATCCTTTGCACTAGTTGTAAGGATAGTGTCAAGTTTTATATGTTTTAGCATTTGA
>BQKN01060064.1:49246-60630 GCA_022839385.1 Asparagus kiusianus
ATTTATTTATTTATTTATTTATTTATTTTTGAGTATAATATAAATGGTGTATTTCAAATTTGTTTTTCTGTAAATGGTTTTTGGTATGAATGTGAGACCTTTGTAAACACTTATATGGTGATATATAGTTATATGTGTTCTCATTTATCATCTTGAGTGTAATTTGGTATGTATTTTGCTCACAATGTGTCTCGTATGTGTAAGATTGCCTTAAAGCATATATCATCTTGAGTACCTTATTTTCTTTATCGTTTCCATCAATATATGCTTTATGGCTTTTGATAGGAGAACTTTTTCCTTATATTTGTATACTCATCCATGCTTGCAGGTAGGGGTAGTTTTTAGCTCTCTATCTTTTATGTTCCCCATTTTGATGTTGCCAAAGGGGGAGAAAATATGTAAGTATATTATGGTTTATATGTCGTTTATTGGTTTTATGGACATATTGAGGAATTATTTGTCATCATTAAAAAGGGGAGATTGTTAGGACTCATGTAGTGAGCTTACTTCTCTAATATTATTTTAATGATTTAACAATTGTAACTGTATTTTCTAGTGCTTGTGTTGTTTTATATACCCAGGTTGAAAGATTCAAGATCTATATTGATAATGAAGCCAATACAAATTAAGTCAAAGATTCAAGAACGAGCTTCATATGCATATCAACATGGTATATTAGTGTAGGATGTGTATTTTGTGTATCAATAGTTTAAGTTCAATTATCTATACATACACATTCTCTATTTTTATCACAATTTGGGTATTTCTATGAAAACTTTGTGATATTGACTTATAGACAAAATAAACTTTGTGTACATCTTATATATAGTCCATAAATCAATTCAAAATGGTTTTATAACTTAATTTAAGTCATATATAAAAATCAAGTGTTTATACAAACACGTATTTTTTATTTTTTGCAAAACAACGAGTTTTCACAAATGGGAAATGCAATTTAAAAATTTTCTTTTGTAACATGTTTATAAACATTTTCCCAAGTTTTATAATTTATAAAGACGTTTCAAATTTATTTGGTATTTTATAAAGATGTTTCAAATTTAGTTTTTTCAGTAGTTTTGTCATGTGTCCGTTTTCGGTCGACCGTACAAGGCCTGCCGGTTGACCGACCAGAACGAGATCTTTCAGTATTGCTTCTCAAGATATTTCAGTCGACTGAACATAACCTACCGGTCAACCGACTAGAACATGACTTTTTAGCTGTTTTTCTTAGGATCCGTTAGTCGACCAACAACTTATGTCCAGTCGACCGATGACACCCTTCGGTCGATCGACCAGTGTATCCGGTCGACCGAATAGCTAGCCATTAGAATAACGGCTAGTTTTCTAGATTTTGTTGTTTTGTGATATTTTCTTGGTTTCTTGGCCTTTGTTTCTTGATCCTATATATACCTCATACCCTTTAACTTCTGAACTAATGAAGAAAATTTTAAAATTAGTTTACAAAGGGGTTTAAGTTTGTTTAAGAGTTTTTAGTGATTTCAAGTTTGTTTTTATAAAGAAACTTTCACAAGAGGAGAAGATTGATTCTTTCGTGTTTGAGCTTCAATTCCATCTCTCTCTCTCTCTCTCTCTAACTCTTATTATTTCAGAGAAGTTTTCTCTAAACTCAATTCTAGCTTTACTTTTTTATTTGTTAATTATCAATTTTATTTAAGCTAGATTTTATATTATGTTTAGTTTTCATTATTGTTCATATTGTTTCACACACACCCATATTTGAGCTTGAGTATTTTTACATATAATTCATTTGAGTTGTGAGTGTGATTGAGTGAGCTTAATTTCATTCTCAATTAGTATTAGAGAACAAATCATTTTATTTGTACTTAATTGTTGAGAGTTCACTTTGTAATACACAAGTACACTGAGAGGAGTGTTTGGTGGGAGATGGGGTCAATTCCAAGAGGAGTGGTGTCGGTAGTAAAGCATAGAGAGAGGTTATAAATCTGAGCACTTGAGGAAGGCGACACGAGCTAGGCTAACACTTAGAGGGTGTAGTGTGTGATTGTATTATGTATACTATAAACATTTGTCGGTATGCGTTGAAAACCGATTGTGAATGTTTTTGGTGATCGTTGAAATCCAGTTGTGATAGTGGTATTCTCCCTAGGAATGGGGAGTGGAGACATAGATCGAGAGTGACTGAACTCCGTGATCATATTGTGTGTTTATGTTGTCTATTTGTGCACTATCTTTTTGCATTTCAATTCATGCTTATATCGCCCTTTGTTTATATTACATATTCTTGCTCATAATTTGTTGTATATCATACTTGCAAAAATAAATTATTAATTAGTTTTAGATTCACATTAATATCAGATTAGATTAGTAAATATCCTATTCACCCCTAGGGTAATTTCAACGTTCCTATCAAAAATATGCGTCACTTCAGGATCGTGAGTCCTACCGTGACCAAAATGGTTGTGACAATTCACAGGAGCTCTTGAATAGGCAGGTGAACAAAGATGACAATTGAGTTAGCAGACGAAGACCAAGTTCAGCCATCATACTCAAGAGCAGAGGTGAACCTCGCTTACAAGCAAAAGTTACCAATATTGTCTAAGTGCCTACAAGATGAAGTGCCCAACTAGAGGAAGCAAACTTCACATCCCAACCAGAGGAAGCAAACTTCACATCCAAGTTGGCAAAATTCATGCAACTTAATTAGGGGAATATCACTTAAGTGAAGGTCTCCCCAGATTGGTAAATGTCACTTTAGCAAAGAGCGCTCAAAACAGAGCTCCACCTAAACGAAGTCCACTGCAAAATCTCAAAGGGCTGAGTGAGCCCCACCCAAAGCACAAAGCTCGCCACGATAAGCGCCATTAATGGCTGCTGACAGAATCCCCTCCCCCCCCCCACCCAATGATGAAAGCTCATCGGGAAGACTACCAATAGTCATAAAGATCTTGCCTTCAACGGCGGATCAAGTTTTCAGATGCCCTAAGGCATTGCTTAAAGCCCAATAGGTTGGGGTTGTGATTAATCTGAAGATCGCCATCGATGGGTTTAACACTTACCCATTGCCATCTCCAGCTGTGCAGGCATCTCATCAGTTCTCAGTTGATGAGCCCCTCGTGCAAAGCCTCTTTCCTTGGAAATAGCGCGGCGAGGGGCCATTAATGATGAACTATAGTGATCTCTGAGAAAGCTAGGGTTCGAAGGAGAATAGGAGAAAATTTTGAAATCAAAGTGAAGAAGAGGGAGGCAAACAATATTATTTATAGGCTAAAACCCTCAAACTTCACCTAAGATTTCTCGTCTTAAACTTCGCCAAAGATCTCGCCAGCAAACTCCGCCTAAGATATCTCGCAACCGAACTTCCCCAAAGATCTCACCAGCAAACTTCGTCAAAGATTTCGCCCTAAACTTCACAAGAGACTTTAGCCTCGAACTTCGCCTGGAATCTCTCCTCAAATGAACCTTACCATAATTCCAGGTACATAGATTGAAGACCTAAAGTTTATATTTTTAGGTTGAGTCTCGCCTAACCGACTTGTTGAGCCTCACCTAACTGACTTACTGAGCTTTGCCAAGATGACTGTTTCTCCAGTAAGTGAACCTCGCCCAATTCAACAGAGCACTAAAGATGAACCTCGCATAAATAGCATAATGAATTTCATTAACTAAGTCTCCAAATTGAGAAAATCACAACTCAATTTGTTCGAGGCTTTACATAGTGAATCTCGCCAAAATGACTTGGCAAAATTCAATAAGTCTCCAAGTTGAGTAAAATTTTAACTCAATTTGTTTAAGACTTTATCAGGCGAACTTCAAACTGACTCTCCCCGGCACAAGGAAACCTGAGCTTCGCTTCCGAATATGATGACTCCATGCAGAGATCAAGCCGTTCAAAGTTTAAATTCACTACAGAAGTACAAATAGATCAAGCACACAAAAGATGGAAATTTTTAACATGAAGAAAAGTTCGTTTTTATTGATTAAAGACTCTACTATATGAAGGCGATATTCAAGACTGCCCAATTACAAGGGTGATGGGTACTTGTTTCTATCTGTTACTGCCCTATATTCATATGAGTAGTGTGAAGCTTGAGGAACAGACATGAGCTGCACTAAGCTACAGCCCTCGTTCCTCTGACGCTACAAGACATGGAGAACTAAACATTTTCCTATGAAGATAAGAACTGCCCATATTCCTCTAAGTGAGGCATAAAGCACATTCTTATTGCAAAACTCAACGTCAGGTCTAAGTCAGCCACACGACATCTAATTACGATCTAGGATCACGTTCGTGATACCTAGTTACTGTTGGAGTCTTCGCTTGTGGAGATCCAATGATCCTTTTTCATGTGCCATTTTAGTTGTCGAACGATCTTACACAAAATGAGGCACTTGAAGCTCTATGTGTCTCTATCGCGATTCAACTCGCCCTAGGTAGCCAACTGATTCTCGATGATCTGTTCGAGCATCTCTTCTCAGCCAATAGCAACTTTGCCAGACAACGGAGTATGCATAGTTCATCCACTTGATTGCCCTTGACTTGCGCTAACTCCTGTTGAAGTCTTTTGATCTCAGCTCCTCTGTCGAGGAGCATCTTAGGTCTATGCGATGTTAGCACAGATATGGAGGAGGAGAAGAAGAAGAAGAAGATATAGATAATGATAATGGATGGGATGGCTATTATTTATAGCCTCTTTCAAATCCTAACTCTAAGAAAATCACATCTTTTGAGATTTGATTAGACCGGACAAAGAGGCTAAAACTTAGCCTAAAACTCAGTCAAATCCACAGCGAAACTTGCAGAATCTTTAATCAAAAGATCTTAGCCATAAATCATGGCACAAATCAAGAGGTGAATCCCAACAAACTTCGCCAGACAGTGAACGTCGCCAGATGATGAAATTCACCAATATAGCTCAAAACAAATTTAGTTTCACCAGCTAGCAAAATGTCACTAATCGATGAGCTTCGCTCAGCAGCCTAAAAAGGAATGACCTTCGCTCATACCTAAGAATCAGTCGAAAGTTTACTGATTTCTCAACATCACCCAAACAACAAAAATGGAAAATTTCATTCCAAGCATGGATTTAGATGAATACAAGCGTCATTGATCCTTCGATACAAGCCTCTAATAAGGAAAGCTACGTTCAATACCATACCTCTGGCAACCAAGTAGGCGGATGAAGACAAATTTTTACCTAATCAAGACAACTTAAGCTACATTTAACACTACATCTCTAGCTATCTACCCAAACTATTTCAAATCCAAGAACACTTTAGGGGGTGACTTGTAGATGGTTAAAATATATTTTCACTCAACACGACCAAGCAACCACGAGTCGACATGTCCCAGACTAGAGTCGGATTCTATGTTAAATTCAAACTCATGAAGCGAAGCTCGCCAGACAGCCTATGTTGACTCGACTCAACCAAATCAAATGTGAGTTGACTCCCATGCCAAGTCGAAAGGCGATATCAGTCGGTCAAGACTAGAGTCAAATTTTGAGCTGTATTCGAACTCATAGACGAAGTTCGCCAACTAACAAACTTCACCATATGGACCAAGTCATCCACTTCCGAAGAAGGCACGCCCACGTCCGAAGCGACTTTCACCCACATCTTTAGAGAACTTCGCCAAGTCCGTGAAGTTCGCCCAATAGCCGTTTCAAAGCTATTTTCAAGTGGATAACCGCTCCCCACTAACTCTTACTTTAATAGCCACTTAATCCATAATTAAGGGGACCATTAACTCTCTCTTTTAGCCTATAAATGGAGAGGAAATTATCTACAACACAAGGCACGAGAGAGAGACACAAGTTGTGGATGCAGAGATACGCACGCAAAGGCATACATTTGCGATTCCATTGAGACATATTGCTAAGAGAAGACTGAGCTAGCTTCTAAGCAATTCAATCCTCATCAACAGTACAAAGACCCATCGTCTTAGTCGGGGAGTCAACAAAGTACAAGATCAGCACTCCACCGGCACACAGAAAAGAACCCAGGAAAATTAAAATTTTCCTTCATTTCATTGTATTTCTTTTAATTCTAATCTGTGTTAATTACAATTCTAAAGAACCTGAAACAACACACAAAAAAAGAAGGTAACTTGTATCTTAAGTTAAAATGCCCTAACATTTTACTAACCTTGCACTTAAGTGATCTCAATTTTGAAATCGAACAAAAAATTCCCTAACGTATTTAAGTATTATAGGTAAATGTCCCAAATTTTTAAATAGTTGTATGTTGGTGCCCTTTTGTTTAGCCCATGTTGTATATTTGTGCCCTCTTGTTTACCCAATATTGTATAAAAATATTCTTAGTTCGTAAATAAGCTCACTTAAATATACTAAAATTTCTAAAAGATTCGCTTTAATACCCTCTGTTGTGTGATATTCTTAGACACAAAGAGAAAAGTTTACGCCATTTAGAATTTTTTTAACCTATAAGGTATATATCTGCAACATTTAAATACTTTGGAGTATTTTTGCTAGATTTTAAAATAGGAATCAATTAAGTGCAACTTTAGTAAAATGCATTTAAGTGCAATTTAGCATTAAAGAAAGGAAAAGTTGTGTGTAGACCCCAAAAATGAAAAGCTCATGTGACTTAGCCCCTCTACTTTTCACTCATGTGCTTTAGTCCCTCCACAACCCATATTTTTCTCTCATCCCTAAAATACCCTTCATCTTCCTCCTTCTCTCCTCATCATGTACTTGTTCTCTCTTTCTCCAAGGTACTTCCACCATTCTTCTTTGTTCTGTATCCTATTTCTAGCTTCTCTCTTCCTCCCTACCACATCTCTACCCTTTACATTCACTCTCCTTTGTCCATCTTCCTCCTCCTTCTCTCCCAGCCAACTTCGTTCTCCTTCTTCCTCCCTCCATATCCTATCTTTATCCTCTTCTCTCCTCCCTCATCATTCCTCTTTCACTCACCCTCCTTTTTTTCACCATTTCATCTCTATTTTTCTCTACCTTTTCCCCTCCTTCCTCTTTTATTTTACTTCCACCCTTGTGTCTTAACTTTATCTGTCTTCATTTTCTCATTCTCCTTCCATAATTGATACGTGTCTTTAGAATATCATTTCTTTTAGTTAAGATGATCATCTTCTAAAGTTATGCCAAAGTTAACACCTAAGTTATATGGTTAAAACATGTGTGTGTTGAACTTAATAGCCGAGTCATATAATTATTACTTATTTGTTAAGCTTAACACCTAAGTGATATTGTTAGCAGTTGTTTCATATAATTAACATCTACCTGTTAAACTTTGGCTAGAATTTAACTATAAAGCTTAAATATTAATTTTAACTATTAAGTATTAATGTTAGTGTTACTTTAGGAGATGGAGGTTTTAGTCAAATGAGAGCTCATAGTGATGAAAAAGATAATACTTGGGAAAGATTTAGATGAAAGAAAAGAAAGTTGTAATTGTTGATATAAATGAATAATGAAGGATTCATATAGAAGGATACTATTTATATGGTTGAATTTCATTGATGAAAATTAAAAGGTGTTTAATTAGTAGTATGTGAATTTGAGTTCCACATTGACTAATTGAATGCATTTTAAATAGTTCAAATTAACATACGTGTTATATATGGTACAACAAAGGTATTAGAAATGTACACTTATGTTAGTATGCGAGCGAGCATGCGAGCGAGCGAGCATGCGAGCGAGCGAGCGTACAGGTAGGAGCATGCGATCCCATGCGCAGGGTCTCGTGCCTTTTTACATGTGCTGCATTTAACTAGCCTTAACATTTTGTACGTTATGAATGTTTCAAGTTTTTAATGATAGTTATAGCAGACATTGTAAATGTTGTAATAACTGGCATTCAAACGAGCGTGTGGGGACTAGCATGCGGTCACGAGCGTGCGGTCTGATGCGCGTGGTCCCGTGTGTGCAATCTCATGCGTGTGGTCTGGTGCGTGCCCTTTTTGCATGTGTTGCATTTAACCAGTTTGAACATTTCTTACATTATGAATGTTACAAGGTTTGAATAATAGTTATAGCAGACATTACAAATGTTGTAATAACTAGCATTTAAAGCCCTGTCTAACCTCTCAGCTCACCTATACCCTATATAAGGGGCTTCCTCTATTTATTTGAGAGGGACCCAAAACAGAAAATTTTTTCTTATCTTCCTTTTATAATTTTGTAAGCTGCTGGTATTAAAGAGTCCGACGAAATGAAGTTCCAGCCAAGGTGTTCAACATAAGATACCATTTCTTTGGATTGTTGTCATCTCATAGTCGGAAGTATTGTACAAACCCACCGATACTGTCGGTGAGGGATAATTTTTTCAAGGCTAGCCCTTTGTTTAAAGGTTTATTTGACATTTCTGTAAAGTATTTTAGACTCCAAGTTTATCCGTTATGGTATTATTAACTTTTTGCTCTATTCCGTCATTCTTGTGTTTGTTTGTTCTGCTTATGCCTAGATCTATTTTTAATCTTGTTATTCCTAATATATGAAGTTATGTCTTCTATTTTAAGAGTTGGTTCTAGTGTTTTGCCCCAAAAATGGACATGTCTAGAATGCTAGGAAAGTTCACGGGTCAATTATTCAAACGTTGACAGCAACGTATGAAAATTTGGCTAGCTATTAGCAATGATACTGTTAGGATGGCCAAGAATGGATGAAAAAGATCCCACTAGTGTAGATAAAACTGCACAGTGGACGGAGAATGATCAAATAGCCAAAGGATGTATTTTGTTGGCAATGTCCAATGTGCTCTTTGATGTCTATTATTCTTCTTCTGCTATCACAAAGGCATTATGGGATGAATTGGACAGAAAATATAATATTGAAGACATCGGTCTTAAAAATATTACGTGTCCAAGTTCTTAAAGTTTCAAATGGTCGAGGGTAAATCTGTGATAAAATAAGCACATGAAATTTTGTTCATTCTTTATGCTCTTTGAGAAGTGAAATTGAGCTTTCTAAAAAATTTCAGGTTATGGCAATCATCAAGAAATTTTCTCATTCTTAGGAGAGTTTCAAAATGTCTTTCAAGCATCGAAAGGAAAAATCTCCATGACTTGATGATTACCATAGCAATTGAGGGAGAGCATAAGAGTCAGAAACATGTTGTGCCTGTTTAACATCAACCCAAAGCAAATGTTATAACTTTTGAAAAAAACATTTAAAAACAAACTTGATAGCAAACCTGATGATAAAATCAAAGCCAAAGCTAAGATCCAAAAGAAACCAAAAGCAAATAAGCTATGCTGGAATTGTGGACACGTTGAACATTTGGCTAAAGCTTATCCTACAAAGAAAGCTAAAGCCAGTTCAGGGTCTACTATCGTGCCTCCAATTAACATTATTGTTACTGAATTTGCTAGATCCATCGAAGGGTATGTTTCTAATAATTAAATTTTTATTATAATTTTACACCCTTATTATCAAGGTTATATCAATAAATATATACCACTAATAATATGTTTTATCTTAATTTGCAGGTTAATAAAGAATTAATGAATGAAAACCCAAAAGACTCAAACCTTCTGATTTTCTGCCATTTATTGAAGCCTAAAAATAAAGACAAAAGAAGGTCCAAAAAAGCTCAAGGATCTATAAAGAAATCGGGCCAAGAAATCAACAAAAATGAAAATTTGTTACAAACCAACCAAGAGGCCAACTGATTGGTGGTCGACAAAATCAGATATATGACTAGATTTTAATTATTGTTCTCTAAGTTTCATCTAATGGTTCTTATTCATTGTTGTAGGCTATAAATAGTGGTAAAGAATGAGGGGTTAAGGTGTGAAAATGTTTGTAAAAACTCTTTTTGGAGAGGAGGGTTACTCTTAATTGAGAAAACCTTCCAAAATTATAACTTTTTATCTTTTTGCCTTTATCAGGAGGCTAGAACCCTCTTAGAATGTAAGTTTTCTCTTTTATCTTTTTGCTTTTTTGTAATATTTTTTTCTTGCTTTAGATATTCAAGAGCCTAGAACCCTCTTGAATTAGATTTATTTTTATGCTTGTAGAGTAGATTTACATTCATGTCTTTATTTTCTTGTACTTTTATTTTGTAGTATAAATTTAATTTATTGCATAGTTTAGATTTTATTTTTTGCACTATTCACCAAGAGGCTAGAACCCTCTTGGTAATTAGTTTTTATTTTTTATTCATTCTTTTCCTTTTATTTTCTCACTTAGAGGCTAGAACCCTCTTTGGAGTTAGCTTTTATTTTCTTTCTCTATTCACCAAGAGGCTAGAACCCTCTTGGAAATTAGTTTTTATTCATACTTTTTCTTTCATTTTCTCACTTAGAGGCTAGAATCCTCTTTGAGTAAGTTTTTATTTTTATACTCTCCCTTTTATTTCTTTATTTTTATTTTCTATGATGTGGAACTAATTCTTGTAGGAATTCTAGAATTGCATGAAACTAGTTAATTTCTTTTATGAATTCTAAAGTACTCTCTTGTGATTAAAATGATCATTTTTAGGATAATCAACTAGAGAACTAATTAGTAGGAGGAATTCTAGAATTACTATCTAGTTGTTGTTCTTTTCATAACTGTTAATTTTGCTTAGATAATAATTTAATAGATTATGCTTTGCTTAAGTGGTTTGATAATCTATGATTAATAAATCTAAAGTAAAATATGATAAAAAAAGAATGGTTCATAATTTATAATTAAAATTGACTAGTGGATTTAATTCTAGATTCCTCATAGCTCTAATTGAATCCTCCATCTTTTACCTTCTTCATTTTCCTCTTTATTTTTGATTTTTCTCTTTCTTGATTTTATTTTCCTTTATTTCTTTCTCTCCTCTCAATCTCCTTTTGTTTTTATTTGCACATATTCACAACCACTTTTCTTATCTCTCCAGAAACCACTTGTTTCACTCCTAATTGTCACACACATAATATAACAACCATTGATTAATTTCTACAAACACCTTCCTCATCGAATTCGACATTTTTCTATACTATAACTTGATTGTTGTGCGCTTGTAACTTTTGGTTATCATTTTTACCACACCAGTTTCTGTTAACCCCGAGTTACTATCTATTTATGAACCTAATGAATGATTGGTAGACACTGGTGTAGATGTACACATTTGTGTTAATAAATTGCTATTTGTTTCTTACTAGCCGGTAAATGAAAATATCATGAAGATGGTGAGACAAACTACATCTAAGGTGTTTAGATATGGACGAGTGGAATGAAGTCCCTTTCAGGGTGAGTTCTATCATTACGCAGGGTGCATCACATTCCTACTGTTCGACACAACATAATCAGCGATTCATGTTTAGTTAGGGAGAGTTATGAGTTTTCTTTTAAATATAATAAAGTGGTCATGTTGCATGCTGAACCTTTTATTTTTAAGGGTTATGTGTAAGACCCCGTTTATTTTGATGATTCATATATGTGAATATTAGT
>BQKN01060064.1:75630-108156 GCA_022839385.1 Asparagus kiusianus
CACGGTGTGGTGCATGGCAGGTTTGACATTCTTGGTTTCACCTTGGACTGCAGCCTTGTGTGAACCCAGGGGCGTCACAGACAACAAAGGTGTTGAAGAAGGTGATAATGATTGAGCAGAAGAAGAAAGAGGAAAAAATGATTCATGCGTTCATGAGGGGAAGAAGAGATGAGAGGTTGAGGGTGAGGGTAGTTTAGGAATAAAAAGAGATGATTTCTCTTTCTGCTAAGGTGGTAGATGAAAAGGGGTTGATCACATGAGAGGTTGGGTTTTGGGCAAAGCATATGGGTGAAAAGTAGAGAGACTTATGTTGGCCTTCTTATTTGATGATGATTTAACAAACAATTTACATCTAATATTATTTGTCTAGTGTTTGTGTTTTGTATTCATTGTAGACAAACAATAAGTTGGAGGTTGGATGGATTACGCCATAACAATCATATCAAATGGAGATTGGCGGATATAGTGGTTGAAGCAACGCAATTTGAAGTTAAAGATCCAAGTTCAAGCTTCATCCACAAGTGTAGCAAGTCAAGCATATTGAAGATCAAGATTGCTTGGGTAACATTTAGTTTAGGTGTTATATTTGTGTGATGGTACTTTAAGCTCAATCATACACACATATACACGTTTTGGTTTTGTATATATATAGTTATATATATACATATATGTTTTGGTTTGATAGTTTTCTAGTTTTAATATAAAACAATTGAATATAATTAGAAAACATACTTTTTGTTTCATACTTACATGCATATATATGATTTCATCAATATCAATTTTATTTAGTTCAATGAAATCATATTTATATTAAAATATTTGCAAAATATGCACCATATACATTATTCATTAAGTCTATAAAATTATTTTATATTATTTCAAAACATGGTTAAGCTAAAATGTCAAAACTCATATGTTTACATTTTTATGTTTTGGACTATTTTAAAAATTGATGATATTTTTCATTTGGGAGGTCCTTTTTAAAAACTAGTTTTTGTAGCATGTTTATTATCATGTCTATAATCATTTCCCAAAGTTTTATTATTTTTGGACATCATTTGTTATATTTAACAAATTTTCAAAATCAACAAAAATAGGTTCAAAACCTAAATATTTTTAGTATCTGTTTGTGGTCGACCACCACGTCGACCGCCCCCGAGTCCAGAGACTCAGAAAGTTTTTCAAAGGCTCGCGGTCGACCATGATGGCGACCGGATGTTCTCATGGTCGACCGTCACGGTCAACCGGCTGATGTCTAGAGACTTTTTTTTATTTTTTTGTTGCTCGCGGTCGACCGCGATTTTACCACGGTCGACCGCCGATCGCCCAACGGTCATTTTTGTACAGAATCATATTTCCGATTCTTGGGCTTTTTGGTCTTTTTCTTTGGGGTTTTTGCTGTTGTTTTCTCTTCCTATATAAACCCCTCAAACCCCTTCTACCAAGCCACAACCAAGAGAGAGTTTTAAATAAGTTTTAAAAGAGATTAAAAGTTTGTTTAGTTAGTTTTAAGTCTAGGATTTTTGTTTACAAAGGAGGAAGCTTGTGTTGTCAATTGAGGGATTCATCCTCAATCTTCTTCATCCTCTCCTTTGTGTTTATAAAGAAGTTTTTCTAACTCTTTTCTCTAGCAATTTTATTGTTGATTCTTATATTCTTATTATTGCTAGTTTGCTAATTGAGTTAGATCTTATTTCACTCATTGTTTATACACACCAACTTGAGCTTACTATATTTTCATACATAGTATATTTGGGTTGGTGAGAGTTGTAACAATTGAGTGTGTGTTTTAATTGAGTTCTCGCCTTGTATTAGAGAACAAATCATTTGTTGTTATTTGAGAGTGTTATAGAGTTTTCGGTTAGCTAGAAAACCGTATTGTGAGGTGTGGAGTGTAGACGTTGATCGGTGACCGTTGAAAACCGATACTGTGAGGTGTAAACATTATTCGGGTGAGCGTAGAAAACCCAGTTGTGATAGTGGATTTCTCCCCAGGAGTGGGGAGCGGAGACGTAGGACGGAATGTCCGAACTCCGTGATCATATTGTGTGTTTGCATTGTTTATTTACACTATCACTTTTATCTTGTTTATGTTTATTTCACCCTTGTGTTAGTTTATATATCCTTGCATATATTACCTCTTTGCTAGGATATATCTCTTTATCCATATTGCTTATTTTTGCTTATAACTCTTATATATCTATCTTGCAAAAATATATTTGTATTAGTTTTACTTGGCATAAAAATTGGATTAGATTAGCTTAACACCCTAATCGCCCCCCTCTAGGGTCTAACAATTGGTATCAGAGCTTGGTGCTCTTTGATTTAAGGTCTAATCGCCTTGAGTTAAAGATCCAAGTTATCTTTTTGTGCTAATCTTGTTTTGATTGCATTTGTATCTTGCTTGCATATTTTTATAAATTATGGATATGAATGGTGCATCTTTGTTTAGGCTATGATTCTAGTGTTGCTCCTAAATTCAATGATTTTTCCTATGACCAATGGTGTTCTAGATTTAATATATTTATTAGATCTAAACATTTTGATTTATGAAAAATTATTAAAAATGCTTATATTGTGCCCACTTTGGGGAAATCCAAGTGGAATAAAAATGATCAAAAGATGTTTATAATGAATAAGCTATTATTAGAATTTTTACGTAACGCTTTTGATTCATCTTTTTCTAACAAGCTTGATTCATTTGATACTGCTTAAAATTTGTGAAAATTCATAGAAGCACATCAAGGGAACTTGGAGGCAATCTGACAAGATTTGGCGGCATCCCCTTCAAGTTCATGTGTAGCCTCATCATGCACACGTCCACTAGGCGATAGCCCTAGTGTGGTATGCAATTTCAAACCCGAAAATGCTTTATCTAGTGATGAACTCGCTTGTGCATATGATATATTAATGCATGCCTTTACTAAGTTGCATAATATTTTTATTAACTTACAAAGCAAGCATGATAATTTAGAATTCGATCATGAGAAGCTAGTGTAAAAATTGGATGTCATTGTAAAAGAAAATACCATGCTTAAAGAAAACAATGACATGTTAATTTTAGAAAATGAAAAATTAACCACATCTATAACTAGTTTATCTCATGAAAAAGATAATGCCACATTAGAAGTAGAGAACATAAAAAATGATACTGGTTCTTTTATAAATGACTATTTATGTTTTACTTCTAATAAAAATACATATGTGCCAAATGATGAGTTGAATGTTGTTAAAAATCACATTTTATCTTTAGACTCAACTCTTAATGCATGCATTGATAATCATAAGAAACTGATGGACAAGTGTGCTAAACTTAGTGTTACAAAATCACCTACACACTATGCACACTTGTATAGCAAAATTTACAAATGCTCAATTTTTGATCGTAAAGGCCACATTGCTAAATTTTGTTATGATGCACACAAATCTTCTAAGGTTAATGCTTCTTGTGTATCTCGTAAGGCTTCTTCGTTACACACATATGTACATGCACACACTCATAAAGTTCATCGTAAGCATGCTCATGTGTTTAAATGTGATATATGTGGTCGTTTTGGTCACTTGGAAAAATATTATTTTGATTTGAAAAAGAAATCTCATTTGTCAAATGTTTCTAGTAGACTACAGGTTTTTAAATGTGATGTTTGTGGTAGATTTGGCCATTTGGTGAAGTTTTGTTATGATTTGAAAAAATATTCAAACTTTCCAAATTTCTCAAGTAAACCACTTTTGTTTAATGATGTTTCTCATTTATGATATAATTTAAAAGAAAAATCTTTATTTACAAATGATTCGAGCTAATGGTCCACAAAAACAAATGGATCTCTTTCATTGCACAAATTATAATTGGAAGGGTTATTTGAGTCATTATTGTTTTGACCGTGTTAGTACACCACATGTGCCCAAACGGGTTCATAACCCTAGGGCTTTGAGCTTTATTGATAGGGGTCATGTCCCTAAACAATCCGGTACCAAAAATGTTTGGGTGCCAAAATAATTTTTAAACCAAGAATATTAGTGTTTTTATTGTTTTCTTGGTTTTGAAAAACTTGTTCAAATTTATTTTTATGAAAATAATTCCTTTTATTGGTCAAATTCTTTTGTTTTCATAATTATTGGTTTTGTTTTAATGAGAGGTTTATGTTTATATAACCCCTTAGATTTATTGGGTGTTTATTCCTAAATCTTGTTTACCGGGTACTAAAAGTCCTTATATGGGTTGCTACAAGCTTAAGAGCTTGATAAATTATTGCCTCTCTTGCATTTTATCAAAAATCTTATTTTGATTTGTTTCTTTGAATTTATTATACTTCACTTATATGATGATATTTATGTGTTTGTGCTTATGGATCATCTATGTGTTCCTTATAATGCATTCTATATATGGTTTGCTCAAGTTCTACAAAGAAAGTTCTATTTATTGATCAAATATTGTTCTTGGACTTAAAATTTGATTTATTATTTCATTTGGTTGATTTGTTTTCATTTGAAAACTTTTTGCATGATTCTCATGTTCCTCTTCTTTTGTTTTCATAAGTCTATTCTTTTGTATGGTTTTTATATTTTTTTGTTAATGAGACACTAATTTTATATTGACATATTTATATGTGTTCTCATTGTCTTTTTACATGTGAGTTGTTTAGCATATTTTTTACTTGCTCACATGTTTTACCATAATCTTTATTGCATACACTCTATATGGCATTTTGATAGGGGGAGTCTTCCCTATTCTATTATTGTTCTTATACTCACTCATGCAAATTGATAGGGGGAGCTTTCGCTCTCTTTCATCCATATGGTTTTTCCCTTTTTGATGTTGTCAAAGGGGGAGAAATATTGTGAGTATACACTTCCTTGTTTATATGCATGTGAATTATAATTTATATAGTCATTTCCGTTCATGCATATATCCTTTTTGTTAATTGTTTGTCATCATCAAAAAGTGGGAAAATGTTGGCCTTCTTGTTTTGATGATGATTTAATAAACAATTTATATCTAATATTGTTTATCTAGTGTTTGTGTTTTATATTCATTGTAGACAAACAATAAGTTGGAGGTTGGATGGATTGCGTCATAACGATCATATCAAATGGAGGTTGGCGGATATAGTGGTTGAAGCAATGCAATTCAAAGTTAAAGATTCAAGTTCAAACTTCATCCGCAAGTGTACCAAGTCAAGCCTATTGAAGATCAAGATTGCTTGGGTAACATTTAGTTTAGGTGTTATATTATGTGTGTTGGTACTTAAACTCAATCATACACACACATACATGTTTTAGTTTTGTATATATATAGTTATATATATACATATATGTTTTGGTTTGATAGTTTTCTAGTTTTAATATGAAACAATTGAATATAATTAGAAAACATGTTTTTTTGTTTCATAATTACATGCATATATATGATTTCATCAATATTAATTTTATTTAGTTCAATAAAATCATATTTACTTTTGAAATGTTTGCAAAATATGCACTTTTATGAAAATATTGTTTCTTGGTTTATGGACTTAATAACAATCATATACATCTTTCATTAAGTCTATAAAATTATTTTGTATTATTTCAAAACATGGTTAAGCTAAAATGTCAAAACTCATATGTTTATATTTTTATGTTTTGGACTATTTTGCAAAATAATGATATTTTCATTTGGGATGTCCTTTTTAAAAACCAGTTTTTGTAGCATATTATCATGTCTACAATCATTTCCTAAAGTTTTATTATTTTTGGACATCATTTGTTATATTTAACAAATTTTCAAATCAACAAAAACAGGTTCAAAACCTGAATATTTTCAGTATCTGTTTGCGATCGACCGCCACGGTCGATCACCCCTGAGTCTAGAGACTCAGAAAGTTTTTCAGAGGCTCGCAGTCGACCGTGACGGTAGATCGGATGTTCTCGCGGTCGACCGTCACGGTCGACCGGCTGATGTCCAGAGACTTTTCTTTGTTTTTTGTTGCTCGCGGTCGACCGCGATTTTACCACGGTCGACCGCCGATCGCCCAACGGGCATTTTTTGTACAGAATCATATTTTCGATTCTTGGGCTTTTTGGTCTTTTTCTTTGGGGTTTTTGCTGTTGTTTGCTCTTCCTATATAAACCCCTCAAACCCCTTCTACCAGCCACAACCAAGAGAGAGTTTTAAAAAAGTTTTAAAAGAGATTAAAAGTTTGTTTAGTGTGTTTTAAGTTTGGGGTTTTTATTTACAAAGGAGGAAGCTTGCGTTGTCAATTGAGGGATTCATCCTCAATCTTCTTCATCCTCTCCTTTGTGTTTATAGAGAAGTTTTTCTAACTCTTTTCTCTAGCAATTTTATTATTGATTTTCATATTCTTATTATTGCTAGTTTGCTAATTGAGTTAGATCTTATTTCACTCATTATTTACACACACCCACTTGAGCTTATTTTATTTTCATACATAGTATATTTGGGTTGGTGAGAGTTGTAACAATTGAGTGTGTGCTTTAATTGAGTTCTCACCTTGTATTAGAGAACAAATCATTTGTTGTTATTTGAGAGTGTTGTAGAGTTTTCAGTTAGCTAGAAAACCGTATTATGAGGTGTGGACGTTGATCGGTGACCGTTGAAAACCGATATTGTGAGGTGTAAACGTTATTCGGGTGAGCGTAGAAAACCCGATTGTGATAATAGATTTCTCCCCGGGAGTGGGGAGCGGAGACGTAGGACGGAAGGTCCAAACTCCGTGATCATATTGTGTTTTTGCATTGTTTATTTACACTATCACTCTTATCTTGTTTATGTTTATTTCACTATTGTGTTAGTTTATATATCCTTGCATATATTACCTCTTTGCTAGGATATATCTCTTTATCCATATTTCTTATTCTTGCTTATAACTCTTATATATCTATCTTGCAAGAATATATTTGTATTAGTTTTAATTGGTATAAAATCGGATTAGATTAGCTTAAGACCCTAATCACCCCCCTCTAGGGTCTAACAATTGGTATCAGAGCTTGGTGCTCTTTGATTTAAGGTCTAATCGTCTTGAATTAAAGATCCAAGTTCTCTTTTTGTGCTAATCTTATTTTGATTGCATTTGTATCTTGCTTGTATATTTTTATAAATTATGGATATGAATGGTACATCTTGTTTAGGCTATGATTCTAGTGTTGTTCCTAAATTCAATGATTTTCCCTATGACCAATGGTGTTCTAGATTTAATATATTTGTTAGATCTAAACATTTTGATTTATGGAAAATTATTGAAAATACTTATATTATGCCTACTTTGGAGAAATCCAATTGGAATAAAAATGATCATAAGATGTTTATAATGAATAAGCTATTGTTAGAATTTTTGCGTAACGCTTTTGATTCATCTTTTTTTAACAAGCTTGATTCATTTGATAGTGCTTATAAATTGTGGAAATTCATAGAAGCACATCAAGAGAACTTGGAGGCGATCCGACAAGCTTTGGCGGTTTCCTCTTCAAGTTCATGTGAAGCCTCATCATGCACACGTCCACTAGGCGATAACCCTAGTGTGGTATGCAATTCCAAACCCGAAAATGATTTATCTAGTGATGAACTCGCTTGTGCATATGATAGATTAATGCATGCCTATACTAAGTTGCATAATGTTTTTATTGACTTATAAAGCAAGCATGATAATTTAGAATCCGATCATGAGAAGCAAGTGTCAAAATTGGATGTCATTGTAAAAGAAAATATCATGCTTAAAGAGAACAATGACATGTTAATTTTGGAAAATGAAAAATTAACCACATCTATAACTAGTTTATCTCATGAAAAAGATAATGCCACATTAGAAGTAGAGAACATAAAAAATGATACTACTTCTTTTATAAATGACTATTTATGTTCTACTTCTAATAAAAATGCATATGTGCCAAATAATGAGGTGAATGTTGTTAAAAATCACATTTCATCTTTATACTCAACTCTTAATACATGCATTGATAACCATAAGAAACTTATGGACAAGTGTGCTAAACTTAGTGTTACAAAATCACCTGCACACTATGCACACTTGTATAGCAAAATTTACAAATGCTCAATTTGCGATCGTAAAGGCCACATTGCTAAATTTTGTTATGATGCACACAAATCTTCTAAGGTTAATGCTTCTTGTGTATCTCGTAAGGCTTCTTCGTCACACACATATGTACATGCACACACTCATAAAGTTCATCATAAGCATGCTCATGTGTTTAAATGTGATATATATGGTCGTTTTGGTCACTTGGCAAAATATTGTTTTGATTTGAAAAAGAAATCTCATTTGCCAAATGTTTCTAGTAGTCTACATGTTTTTAAATGTGATGTTTATGGTAGATTTAGCCATTTGGTGAAGTTTTGTTATGATTTGAAAAAATATTCAAACTTGCCAAATTTCTCAAGTAAACCACCTTTGTCTAATGATGTTTCTCATTTCCGATATAATTTAAAAGAAAAATATTTATTTGCAAATGATTCCCGTGCACGAGCTAATGGTCCATAAAAACAATTGGATCTCTTTCATTGCACAAATTACAATCGGAAGGGTCATTTGAGTGATTATTGCTTTGACCGTGTTAGTGCACCACATGTGCCCAAACGGGTTAATAACCCTAGGGCTTTGAGCTTTATTAATAGGGGTCATGTCTCTAAACAATCCGGCACCAAAAATATTTAGGTGCCAAAATAATTTTTAAACCAAGAATATTAGTGTTTCTATTTTTTTTCTTGGTTTTGAAAAACTTGTTCAAAATTTTTTTTATGAAAACAATTCCTTTTATTGGTCAAATTCTTTTGTTTTCATGATTATTGGTTTTGTTTTGATGAGAGATTTATGTTTATATAACCCCCTGGATTTATTGGGTGTTTATTCTCAAATCTTATTTACCGGGTACTAAAAGTCCTTATATAGGTTATTACAAGCTTAGGAGCTTGATAAATTGTTGTCTCTCTTGCATTTTGTCAAAAATCTTGTTTTGATTTGTTTCTTTGAATTCATTATTCTTCACTTATATGATGATATTTATGTGTTTGTGCCTATGGATCATCTATGTGTGCCTTATAATGTATTCTATATATGGTTTGATCAAGTTCTACAAAGAATGTTCTATTTATTGATCAAACATTGTTCTTGGACTTAAAATTTGATTTATGATTTCATTTAGTTGATTTGTTTTTTCATTTGAAATTTTTTTGCATGATTCTCATGTTCCTCTTCTTTTGTTTTCATAAATCTATTCTTTTATATGGTTTTTATATTTTTTTTGTTAATGAGACACTAATTTCATATTGACATATTTATATGTGTTCTCATTATCTTTTTACATGTGAGTTGTTTAGCATATTTTTTACTTACTCACATGTTTTGCCATGATCTTTATTGCATACACTCCATATGGTATTTTGATAGGGGGAGTCTTCCCTATTCTATTATAAGTCGACTCACAAACTGTGTTGGAAAGTGTGTTTTATTTCTGCTGAGTTGACCCATGCATGATGAGTCAACTCATGATTTTTATGAGTTGACCCATAAGTTGATTTTAAGACTGTAAAGGCTACTTATCAGTCGACTCATGAATAGTATCGAGTCGACTCATAACACTATAACGGCTATATTTTCAGATTGTACTGTTTTTGGATTTTTTGGGTTTTTGGTCTTTTTACCTTGTTTTCTCTTGGCTTTGGGGTTCCTATAAATACCCCCACATATACCTTAGTTCCAATTAATCCAAAAAATGTTTTAAATAAGTTTAACAAGGGTTTTAAAGTTTGTTTAGTATGTTTTAAAAGAGTTTGTTTGTGAATAAGTTTCTCACAACTGGAGGAGATCATCTTTATTGTTTAAGCTTCATTTTAATCCATCTCTCCATCTTTTTTTCAGAGAAGAATTTCTAAACTCAATACTAGCTTTGTATTAATTATTTGTTGTTTATCATTTTCATCAAGCTAAGGTTTACATTGAGTTTATGATTGATTTTCTCATTGCTTACACACACAACCATTGAGCTTATTGTATTTTCATACTTAGTCTAATTTGAGTTGTGGGAAGTTGTAACAATTGAGAGTGAGCCTATATTGTATTCTCATCTATTATAAAGAATAATTTATTTGTATTGTGAGCCTAATTTTGAGTTGCACATTGTATTATACTTGGACATCGAGAGAAGTGGTTGGTGAGAGACGGGGTTGGTTCCAAGTGGGGTTGGTAGTAAAGCCTAGAGAGAGGTGGTAATTCTGAGCACTTGAGGAAGGACACGGAATAGAGATCAACACTAAGAGGTGTTGAATATCATATCTCCATGATAGTATTTTGATGATAACAATTTATACAATGTGTGTGCACTAACTTTTATATGCAGATTTCAATATCAGAATATGTGAAAAGTGCAAGTTGATTTCAAGGCATTTTGAAGTGAAGAAAATAAAGAACAAAAGAGATAATGCATTTTATATTTTCTTCACTTAGAATTATTGTACAAGCCTTGATCACACACATGCACACACACACAATTTTAGAACACACTAACACAGGCTTAGTGTGTTGGTTAAACATAGAAATCCCCTATGTTAACCATTAGAATTATAGTTAAAACTTGATTATAAAAACTCTTTATAGCAGAACTTTTACTCTTAGTAGTCGACTAATTAGAATAGTAGTCGACTACTCATGTATAAAACTCAAATACATGTTTCTGTCAATTTACAGTATAGTCGACTAATAGTGATTATAGTCGACTACTCAGGTGTTTGACAGAAACATAAGTTTCTGATATTTTATAGTGTAGTCGACTAATCAACATTATAGTCGACTACTGAACTCAAATTTTATTTTATCAGTTTCTGTCAAAATACAGTGTAGTCGACTAATGAACATTATAGTCGACTACTGAGAAAATTTTTCAAAAACACAGAGTCTGTTTAAACTCAGTATAGTCGACTAATGTCAATAGTAATCGACTACAGATACAGTTTTTCTAGTTTTTAAAGTTTGAATATGTGACTGTTTATAGCCGTTTTTAAACGTTTTTAAAGTTTAAAAATTTGTCTTTTCAAGGGCTATAAATAGGTTATTTGTTCAGAAAAATTACAGAGACCTACACACCCATAAGCTTTGATCTTTGTGCAATTTTTTAAGTGAAAAACATTCAGATTTTGTGAAAAAGAGAAGTTTCTGAAATTGCCTTTAAACATTCATCAAATACTTATCATTTAGGCAATTTACAGAGGTTAAAAGAATCCTAAGTCACTACTGCACTTCATTACACATTCAAGGTTTATAGGATCAATTGTGTTCTTGCTTCAAAAAGGATTTCTCTCGAGTTTGAGAGGGTTGATCTCTTGGTGTAGAGATTGGTGTTCAAATTGACAAGGTGTTTGTCAATTGGTGTTGCAATTTGCAGGGACTTGCAAATTGGTCAGGTTTGCGTTTGATTTTGTAAGTTTATTCAAAATCATAGTGGAAACTCTCAAGCGGGATTTGCTTGGGGACTGGAAGTACACCGGATTGGTGGAACCAGTATAAAATCCTTGTGTTTGTGATTGTGATTTTCTAAGATTGTCATTTTTCTTTGCAATTTATAATATACTTTGCATAACTTTTAAAAGAACACTATTCACCCCCCTCTAGTGTTCAAGTGTATCTATTTCAGTTCCTACATTTGGTATCAGAGTAAGGTGAAAGATGGCATCTCCAAATACATCACAATTCAAAGAAGGTCACTCTACAAATCGTCCTCCAATGTTCGATGGATTGAACTACAACTATTGGAAGTGCCGAATGAAGATTTACCTTCAATCAATTGGATACGAACTTTGGAACGCCGTGGAAACTAAATATGAGAAGCCAACCACTCCTTTCGCGGAATGGACTACATCTCAAAGGAACAATGCAAATTTGGATTCTAAAGCCATGAATGCCTTATTTTGTGCACTTGACAAGAATGAGTTCAATAGGGTGTCAACGGCCACATCCGCATATGATATTTGGCACACACTCGAGGTAACTCATGAAGGTACAAATAAAGTTAAAGAATCTAAAATTTCTGTTCTTGTGCACAGATTTGAATTATTCAAGATGAAGAAAAATGAGACTATTGGAGAAATGTTCACAAGATTCACCGACATCACAAATTCTCTCATTGGTCTTGGAAAAACATATACTCAAGTGGAGATGATAAGAAAGATACTTCGTTCACTTACTCCACAATGGGAAAAGAAAGTTATCGCAATTGAAGAAGCCAATGATTTATCAACTCTTACGGTTAAAAATCTTATTGGCAACCTTATGGCATATGAAGTTCAACTTGAAGATAGAAAGAATGATGAAGAATCATAGAACAAGAAAGTTCTTGCATTCAATACCACTTCCGATAAAGAAGATTCAGATGATGATGATGAAGAAATGGGCATATTTGCACGAAAATTTCAAAAATTTATAAAACGAGGTAATTTTAAATCTAAAAGTTCAAATTCAAATAACCCTGTTTGTTTTAAGTGTAATAAACCAGGGCAAATGAAGAAAGATTGTCCAATGTTAAAGAATAAGCAAAAATCTTGTTATTTCAACAACATTCAAAATAACAAGAAAAGGAAAGCAATGGCAGTCACTTGGGATGATAGTGATGAGTCATCCTCAGATGAAGAAATTGAAGAAAAGGAAAGTGCTCACATGTGTTTCATGGAACAAGATAAAGTAAGTAAAAATGAAGAACTTTTAGATGCTTTCAATGAATTATATGAAACTTTTTGTGAGATTAAAAACTTCACATAATTTTCTTAAAGGTGAAAATAAAAGATTACTTGAAGAAATTTCTGATTTAAATTCCTCTACCTTTTCTAATTCTCAAATAATTGAATTGAAAGAAGAAAATTTTTCTTTACTTAAAAAAATGAATATTTATCAAATAAAAATAAATATTTAAAATCAAAATGTAATGATTTAAATATTCGTATTAATAATTTAGAAAAAGATATTTCTTCTTTTAAATCAAGATATGAAGATATATGTCTAAATGTAAGCAAATTTAATAAAGGAAAAGAAAATCTTAATAATATTCTTTCTTTTCAAAGAGAATCACAAAAGATAAAAGGATTAGGTTTTCAATTTAATAAAAATAAATCAAAGAAAACAATTTTTGTAAAACCTTCTCATGATTTGTATGATTATAGAACTGAAAATTTGCGTAAAAAGAAATCAAAATTATTTTCTATTTGGGTTCCAAAAGAATTATCTTCTTTACATAAGAATTTTTATATTTCTGATTTTATTAAAAATATTTGTTTATCACCTAACTATTTAGGCAAATCAAACTCTTCATGGGTTTGGTTTCCTAAAGGCTAATTTAAAGGACCCAACATAGTATGGGTATCAAAATGTAAATGTTTATTATTTCAGGTACCCAAGAAAGATAGGTGGATTTTGGATAGTGGTTGCTCCAAACATATGACTGGAAACATACAATTGTTGTCATCTTTTCAAAACAAGGATGGAGGTACCGTTACTTTTGGAGATAACAACAAAGGAAAAGTCATCGGTATTGGATCTGTCGGTAATCCAAACAAACCTATCATTGATAATGTTCTATTAGTTGATGGTCTTAAACATAATTTACTAAGTATTAGTCAACTTTGTGATAAAGGTTTTAAAATTATTTTTGAAAAAGAATCATGCTTAATTTATGATATTGATTTAACAACTATTATTTTTAAAGGTTATAGAAAGAATAACATATATGTGTTATCTATGAATAATATTTCAAATGAACATTGTCTTATTACATCATCTAATGATTCTATTTTATGGCATAAACGTTTTGGACATGTTAATTTTAAACATATGTCTAAGATTTCTAAAAATGATTCAATAAATGGTTTACCTAAGATGTCTTTTAAAAATAATTTTTGTGATGCATGTCAACAAGGAAAAATGCACAAATCTTCTTTCAAATCTAAAAATGTAATATCTACAAATAGACCATTAGAATTAATTCGTATAGATATTTTTGGTCCATCTAGAGTTGCATCTTTAAATGGAAGTAGATATATATTTGTTCTTATTGATGATTATTCTAGATTTACATGGGTAATTTTTCTTAAAAATAAAAATGATGCTTTTAATGAATTTTCAATATTTTGCAAAAGAATTCAAAATCAAAAATCTACTTCTATTATCTCTATATGTAGTGATCATGGAGGTGAATTTGAAAATGAATTATTTGCAAATTATTGTGACAAACATGGTATATCACATACTTTTTCTTTTCCTCAAGCTGCTCCACAAAATGGAGTTGTAGAAAGGAAAAATATAACTTTACAAGAATATGCTAGAACCATGTTATGTGATAGTAATTTACCTAAATATTTTTGGGCAGAAACTGTATCAACAGCCTGTTATGTTTTAAATAGAGTTTTATTAAGACCTATTTTAAAGAAAACTTCTTATGAATTATTTTATAACAAAATTCCTAAAGTATCTTACTTTAAAGTTTTTGGTTGTAAATGTTTTATCTTAAACACAAAAGATAATTTAGATAAATTTGATTCTAAATTCGATGAAGGAATTTTTGTTGGATATTCTAATCATAGTAAAGCATATAGAATATATAACAAAAGAACACTAGCTATTGAAGAATCTTTACATGTTTCTTTTGATAAAAATTTTTCAAAAACATCTATTATATTAAATAATGATGATGATGTAATTGATTCTATACATGATACTCCTATGATAGATATTACAAAAGATGATAAAATATAAAATGATTTACCTAAAGATTTTGTAGAAGTTAGAAATCATCCACATGATTTAATTATTGGAAATATTTCAGATAAAGTAACTACTAGATCTCATTTTAATTTAATTGCTCATAATGCTTTTATTTCAATTATTGAACCTAAAAATATAAAAGAAGCACTTCTTGATGAATCATGAATAATTGCTATGCAAGATGAACTTAATCAATTTACTAGAAACAATGTTTGGGATCTTATACCTAGACCTCAAAATAAATCCATTATTGGAACAAAATGGATTTTTAGAAACAAATTAGATGAATTTGGTCAAGTTGTTAGAAACAAAGCTAGATTAGTTGCTCAAGGTTATAATCAAGAAGAAGGAATTGATTATGATGAAACTTATGCACCTGTTGCACGATTAGAATCAATTAGGATTTTACTTGCATTTGCATGTTTTATGAATTTTAAATTATTTCAAATGGATGTTAAAAGTGCTTTTCTAAATGGTTTTATTAAAGAAGAAGTTTTTGTAGAACAACCTCCAGGTTTTGAACATGAAAGTTTTTCAAATCATGTTTTTAAACTTAAGAAAGCATTATATGGTCTTAAACAAGCACCTCGTGCTTGGTATGATAGATTAAAGAAGTTTCTTTTAACTTCAGGTTTTGAAATTGAAAAAGTTGATTCAACATTATTTATTAAGAAAATAAATAAAGATATATTACCAATTCAAATTTATGTAAATGATATAATTTTTGGTTCTACTAACAACAATCTTTGTCAAGAATTTGCTAAGACTATGCAGGATGAATTTGAAATGAGTCACATGGGTGAACTAAATTTCTTCCTTGGACTACAAATTAAACAATTAAAAGAAGGAATATTCATCAATCAAAACAAGTATGCAAAAGATTTACTCAAACGATTTGGATTGGAAAATTCATCAAGCAAACCAACACCAATGAGCACCTCTACATCACTTGACAAAGATGAAAATGGTAAGAATGTTGATCAAAAGCTCTATCGAGGTATGATTGGATCACTTCTTTACATTACTGCAAGTAGACCTGATATAATGTTTAGTGTATGTTTATGTGCAAGATTTCAATCTAATCCTAAAGAATCTCATCTTAAAGCAGTAAAAAGAATTTTTAGATATATTAAAGATACTACAAATTATGGTTTATTTTATCCTAAACATAGTTCTTTTGATTTAATATCATATAGTGATGCTGATTTTACCGGATGTAAATCTGATAGAAAAAGTACAAGTGGAACATGTCATTTCTTAGGACATTCACTTGTATCTTGGTTTAGTAAAAAGCAAAATTCAGTGTCATTATCAACAACTGAAGCTGAATATATTGCTGCAAGTCTTGCATGTGCACAAATATTATGGACGAAACAAACTTTAACTGATTATGGCATAAATTGTCCCATATCATCTATTATGTGTGACAATTCTAGTGCAATTAATTTATCTAAAAATCCTATTCAACACTCACGTACAAAACACATTGATATTAGACATCATTTTTTACGTGATCATGTGCTTAAAGGTGACATTTCATTAGAATTTATACCTACAGATAAACAAATAGCAGATATATTAACAAAACCCCTAAAAGAAGAAATTTATGTTAAATTAAGAAGGGAATTAGGTATATGTTCAATTGAAGATTTAAATTAATTTTTAAAACAAACAAATATACATTTATACTATAATTAGTCGACTAATTTGACTAATAGTCGACTACATGCACAAGTAGTACAAATAATTTTTCCTGAAAATTACAGTGTAGTCGACTACTTACCTTTATAGTCGACTACTCAATGTTAAAATCTTAAAATCAACTTTCTGTTGTTTAAAGTGTAGTCGACTACAATACAGATTAGTCGACTACTCTGAGTTAAAAACTAATAATTTCTTTTCTGTCGAGTTATAGTCGACTACTCTCACTATTAGTCGACTACTGATCCTGTATTTTCAGTGTTACAATTTTTAAGCCTAGTGGATTTTTTCTTAGATTCAAACTAAAAACCCAATACCCATACCCGTTTTACTTAAGTAAAATTAATCTCAACCATTCTTTTTCAACTCCATCAATCCTAACCATACATTTAAGATCAAATCTTAACCCTACACTCAATTTACTATTAAATCTCAACCATACATTATGTTTTATTCTTAAAAGATAAAGTTAAAAACAAAAACTACCCTCTAACTACACCCAAAACCGAAACCCCATCTTCCCCACTTCAGAGTCATCGAATCCAGGTTAGGGCATCTCATTTTTCTTATTTTTTCTCATCAATTTCTTCAATTCTCTTTCAAATTTATCAAGCAATCAAGCTCAGTAGTCGACCAATCCAGACTATAGTCGACTAATCTAGGGTTTCTACAGTTTGGGGTATTGCTTCTAAACTTGATCTTTACATCTTTTGTCATTTATCTATCTAATCATGTCTAGATCTAAGAAAGCTAAGCAAACACATACCTCTGTCAATGATGAAATCATCATCTACTTAAAAAGTCCTGATTTATTAGAAGAATTTAACAAATTATCAACTTTTGAAGTTCTTCCAGGACGATTTGTGAAATTTGATGATTTTATACCCTGGAACTTTGGTTCATATTTTGAAAATGTGGGATTGCTTGAGTTATTCTCTGCTGAAAATAGAAAACTCATGTATCCGTTCCTTGTGTAACTGTTCTATACTAATATAGAACGTGTGGGAACTATTGGTGGTTCTGAAAAACTCAAAACTCTTGTTAAAGAAATAGAGATTGACTTAACTACAAAGTCAATTGGTAAAATTTTCAATGTTTCTTATCAAGGAGTTTCTCTTAGGTCTGTTAGGATGAATGATTCAGAACTTTTGTCAAATCATATATTTCTTCCTGGATATGGCAAACCTTTAAACAACTCAAACAAACTTCGTCCAATTCCTAGGTTCATTGCACGTATCTTAGCCTATAACTTGTTTCCAAAAACTGGGAGTTTTCATTTCATTTCCCTAGATTTAGCAAAAGCTTTATATGCTATAATGGGAAATATTCAAGTTAATTTGGCTGAAGTTTACTTTGACAATCTTTTGACTATTCCAAGAGGATTTCTACCTTATGGTGCATTCCTAACAAAAATCTTTGACAAATTTCATGTTGATCTTCAATCTAAAAATTCTGTTGTTAGATCGATTAAATTCTTTGACTCCAATGCCCTAACTAGGATGAAATTGACAAACTTTAAAATTCAAGAACATAATCCTCAAAATGAACCTGAACCTCATCAAGAAGAAATTCCACAATCTTCAACTCAAGCAGGAGCTTGCTCAAGTCAACCACCACCATTTCCTACAGAACCCTCTTGCTTTTCAGACGTGCAATACAACACTTTAAGTGCACGTATCCTTGAACTTGAAACTGGTCAAAGAGCTCTATATGCATAAAAGTCATACATCATTAGTAATCAAGAAGAGCTAATCAAGAAGTTTGAAGACTTGGACACAAAGCTCAATACGTATTTTCAAGGACAGCAACCTCCTCCAGCACCTTAAGATATTTTAATGTTAAGTGTCAAAACAATTATGTTATTATGTTTAAGTTTCAAAAACTATGTGGTTGTGTGTTGTTAGGACTTATGTAATATGTTTCTTATGTTGCTACTATGTCACTTATGTTAATTATGTGTTTCTATTATCTATGATAATGTTTGGTTAGATAATGCATGTGCTATATATCTTAAACAGATCATGGTGATGAACATTGTGGAACTTTTGATCTTTATGGTAAGTCTTTGCCTACCTATTTGGATGGGTGAAGTTATGGACTATGTTCATGACCTGGATGATTTGTTTGAAGTTTTAGCTCATGTTGAAGAAATAATGTCATGTTTAGCTTCTTCTTTTTGTTGATAACAAAGGGGGAGAAATAGTTATGTTACGTACTTATGATATAGTTATGTTACGTACTTATGATATGTATTGTTATAGACTTAAATTACATATATGCAGGGGGAGTAAGTATGGTTATTTCATTATGTTTTTTTAACTTGATTATAAAATACATACCTTGGCATAAATTATTTGTTATCATCAAAAAGGGGGAGAATGTTGAATATCATATCTCCATGATAGTATTTTGATGATAACAATTTATACAATGTGTGTGCACTAACTTTTATATGCAAATTTCAATATCAGAATATGTGAAAAGTGCAAGTTGATTTCAATGTATTTTGAAGTGAAGAAAATGAAGAACAAAAGAGATAATGTATTTTATATTTTCTTTACTTAGAATTATTGTACAAGCCTTGATCACACACATGCACACACACACAATTTTAGAACACACTAACACAGGCTTAGTGTGTTGGTTAAACATAGAAATCCCATATGTTAACCATTAGAATTATAGTTAAAACTTGATTATAAAAACTCTTTATAGCAGAACTTTTACTCTTAGTAGTCGACTAATTAGAATAGTAGTCGACTACTCATGTATAAAACTCAAATACATGTTTCTGTTAATTTACAGTATAGTCGACTAATAGTGATTATAGTCGACTACTCAGGTGTTTGACAGAAACATAAGTTTCTGATATTTTACAGTGTAGTCGACTAATCAACATTATAGTCGACTACTGAACTCAAATTTTATTTTATCAGTTTCTGTCAAAATATAGTGTAGTCGACTAATGAGCATTATAGTCGACTACTGAGAAAATTTTCCGAAAACACAGAGTCTGTTTAAACTCAGTATAGTCGACTAATGGCAATAGTAGTCGACTATAGATACAGTTTTTCCAGTTTTTAAAGTTTGAATATGTGACTGTTTATAGCCGTTTTTAAACGCTTTTAAAGTTTAAAAATTTGTATTTTCAATGGCTATAAATAGGTTATTTGTTCAGAAAAATTGCAGAGACATACACACCCATAAGCTTTGATCTTTGTGCAATTTTTCAAGTGAAAACATTCAGATTTTGTGAAAAAGAGAAGTTTCTAAAATTGCCTTTAAACATTCATCAAATACTTATCATTTAGGCAATTTACAAAGGTTAAAAGAATCCTAAGCCACTACTGCACTTCATTACACATTCAAGGCTTATAGGATCAATTGTGTTCTTGCTTCAAAAAGGATTTCTCTCGGGTTTAAGAGGGTTGATCTCTTGGTGTAGAGATTGGTGTTCAAATTGACAAGGTGTTTGTCAAGTGGTGTTGCAATTTGCAGGGACTTGCAAATTGGTCAGGTTTGCGTTTGATTTTGTAAGTTTATTTAAAATCATAGTGGAAACTCTCAAGCGGGATTTGCTTGGGGACTGGATGTACACCGGATTGGTGGAACCAGTATAAAATCCTTGTGTTTGTGATTGTGATTTTTTGAGATTGTCATTTTTCTTTGCAATTTATAATATACTTTGCATAACTTTTAAAAGAACACTATTCACCCCACCCCCCTCTAGTGTTCAAGTATATCTATTTCAGATCCTACAAGAGGGTGTGGAGTATAGTTACATTATGAGATTGTGAACGTTGATCGGTGAGCGTTGAAAACCAATATTGTGAGGTGTAAACGTTATTCAGGTGAGCATAGAAGACCCAGTGTGATAGTGGAGTTCTCCCCGAGAGTGGGGAGCGGAGACGTAGGAAAGAAGGTCCGAACTCTGTGATCATCTTTGTGTGTTTGTGATTGCCTTGGCGTCTCACTTGTGCTTATTGTTTATTTCATTCTTGTCGCCATTATCTATCGCTCATAGTGACCACTATCTTGTTTATCTTGTTTATCTTGTTTATGTTTATTTCACCCTTGTGTTAGTTTATATATATCCTTGCATATATTTCACCATATAGGATATATATCTTCTTTCATATTGTATATTCTTGCTCATATCATATTGTATATCTATCTTATAAGAATAATATTTGAATTACTTTTAAATTAGCATAAAATCATATTAGATTAGCATAAGACCCTATCACCCCACTCTAGGGTCTAACTGTTGGAAATTTGTGCTAAATACATACAAAATACGTAACAGAAGACTGTATGTATAATAATACTAAGCAAGTAGAGAGCATGAAAAACAAGTTAGGACCATCCTAATTAAATCTAACATGATCCCTATATGAAAGAGAGCATACAAGAATTAGAAATTCATACTTTCAAAGCATGATTCGGTGGAAGATCGAATAACCCCTAGCTCTTGCTCCTTGTTGTTGTAAATCTTCTTGTAGTGGATCTCCAAGTCTTCAAGTGAGCTTGATAAAATAGGAGTCTTCTTGAGACACAAGACAAGATATCCACCCCGGGGTACTTTAATATCCTACTACTTCCTCTTACTCTAAGATTGTTAGAGTTTAGTAAGAGGTAGAGCTCTTTTTTTTATTCTCTTATGAAAAAACCACTTAGCCAATTTTTCATTAACCTTTCCATAAGAGAGAGCTCATATATATAGAGTGAGATATGTCATAACTCATCTCATGAGTCATGTCATGAGTCATCTAAATGTAATGATTCCTTTCATGAGTCATGTAATGACTCATCTCATGAGTCATGCAATGACTCATCTCATAAGTCATGCAAAGAGACATGAAGAATCAAAACTATGTGCTAAAACCATGTTCCCAAACCATACTGATAATCATATTTTAATGTAATTTTATACCCTCATTATCTATTTTATATGAATAAATATACTACTAATAATTGTTTTTATCTTTAATTGCAGGTTAATGAAGAATAAATCTCAAAACTCTCATCTCTCAACAAAAAGTCCTGGATTTAATGAAGAATTGAAGCCTATGAAGCCAAATGAATTATTTCAAATATTTAATGAAGAAATAAATTAAAGCCCAGTGAAAAATCAAGAGAAAATGTCAAAGTCCAAATGTTAAAACCCAAAAAGCCAAGAAGAAGTCCAAAGGCCCAAGCCCAAGAACAAACACAAGAGGATCTTCGGACAACAACCAGAAGCAGGTCCACATCGATGCCAGCATCGATGCCCGTATCGATGCCAGCATCGATACTCCTATCGATGCTGGCATCATACCATCGGCTAGACAGTTACAATCCAAAGGCTGAAATTTGTTGTTTTTTGATAAGATTTCAATCCAATGGCTCTCATTCACTGATGTTTACTATAAATAGGGGTAGAGAGTGAGGGGTTAGAGGTGTAAAAAATTTTGTAACTCTATTTAGAGAGGAGGGCTACTCTTAATTGAGAAGGCCTTCCAAAAATTATAACTTTTGTTGTAATTAATAATAATAAATTTTTTCCACTTTAAATTTTTTTTTTCTCCTCATTGTTGAATGATGAGGATAGAGATGAAGAGAAATTTGAAGGTTTGCATTTCTTTTCTCTTTTATTTCTTTTTAGTAATTTCTTTATTATTGCTTATTAGTTAGATTTACATTCATGATTGTAGTGTAGATTTATTTTCTTTTTATTTCTTTTTGCACTTTATTTTGTAGAGTAGATTTATTTTCTTGCATTTAATTTTTGTAAGTTATTTTGTAGTTTAGATTTTAATTCTTTGTAGTTAGATTTATTTATTGTTCATAGTTTAGATTTTTTTTCCTTTTTGTAATTAGTTATTTTTTCTTCTTGCTTTTATTTCTTAAGATGTGAAATTAATTCTTGTAGGAATCTTAGAATTGTAAGAAACTAGTCTAATTTCTTTTATATTGTATGAATTATTCTCTTTCACTTAAAATATTCATGTTTAGGATAATCAACTAGAGAGCTAATCGGTAGAAGAAGAATTTGATAACTATGCTTATCTTAAATGGTTTGATAGGTTATGCTTATGAATTCTAGGATTACTATCTTGTTGTTATTTTTATCATGAATAGTAATTTTAACTTAGATGATAATTTGATAGGTTATACTTTCCTTAAATGGTTTGATAGTCTATGCTTAATAAATCTTAATTGAAATATGATAAAAAGAGAATAGTTTGTATTTTGTAATTGAGATTAGCTAGTAGATTGATTTCTAGATTTCTCATATCTTAATTGAATCCTCCATCTTGTCTTTCTTGAATTTTCTTTTCATTTTTGATTTTATTTCTTGATTTTATTCATTCTTCTTTCTTGCCTTATGATTTTATTTATTCTTTGATTCTTATTTTTTTTCTCTAAAATTCAATTTATTGTCTCTTGCATATATTCACAATAATCACTCATCATAATCATACTTATTCTTTAATCCTATTTTGTCACGCACACAACATAAGAACCTATTCTAATAATCTCTTAAAATCACCTTTCTCGTGGGATCGATAACTTTTTATACTATAACTTGATCAATTGTGCACTTACAATTTTGGTACATAATTATGCCGCATCAAGTTTTTGGCGTTGTTGCCGAGAAAGGTGCTAAAATAGGATTTTGTTATTTTGGTTCTTTAACTTGTGTGTTTTCTTGTGAATGAACCGCTTGGAGCTTAAAAATCTTGGATTGAAGATCAAGAACTTGGAGAATTGCTTTCGGGTAAGTCTTCTTTCTAGCGTTTTCAATTTCACCATTTTTAGTTAGCTTCACAATTAGAGACAATTGGGATTTTTAAAAAAATTTATTTTTGTTGACCATAGTAAAATCCACCTTTCACTTGAACATTAACTAACAAGATAATAAATTCAAACAAGAGCTCTCTTCTCACATTTGATTGTTGTTGACCATAATTAAAAAAAGATTTTTTTCTCATCCTTTTTAGTCGTTTTTAATTTCTAAGGTTGCATTTCATATAGTTTGAAGGAATTCACCAAAGTGATTGTAGCACTTGATTTGGCACATACTTAAAACATTCTTAAGGGCAAAACCCCTAATCAAGATAAGGTAAGGGATTTCATCACCCTTTCCCTAGCCCACAAATCACTAATTCCTCACTTCACAAACCCAAGCCTTCTAAAACTCACTAGACGTTGGCCCCTAAGGACTCGAGCTCAATAAGGAACAAGAAATCCTTAAGTGAACCGGTTTAAGTTTTCTCAGATTAGTTGGTGTCTAAAGCAAGGTTTAGGGGTTGCGTAAAGCGCTCCGTAAGAAACGATGTACGTAATTGATCTCTGATTACCCTCTAGTACTATCCTTACCTGGCTAACTACCTAGGTAAAACTTTAATCTTTTCACTGTAGGAGTTTTTGGTTAGGAGCTAGTCTAGTTGAGTTAGGCTAAACCCTAGAATTAGAGTGATTGAAAAGTGATTGCTTTGATTTGTTTTAGTTAGGATTTTTCTTTATCCTTTTCTTCTCATAAAAAAAACTAATTTTCGTTCTTTCTTTAAAAAAAATATTTTGTTTTGGTGTATGCAAACTTGGGTTAGAGATAATTCTCATCGTTTAATCCGTGTTGAACCAATCCAAGAAATGACAAATCAACCCGTTCTTTAGGATATGTGTTACCCTACCAGAAATGTAATTCCATCTTGCATAAGGCTTCCCGAAGTAAATGGAGTAAATTTTGAGCTTAGACCGCATTACATAAACATGCTTCCCAAATTCCTTGGTAATGAAACAGAAAATGCATATATATTTATCTTGGAATTTGAGGAAGTATGTGTTATGATTAAAATGAGAGAATTAACCGAAGATGCGATTAAGCTTAGATTTATACCATTTGCTCTTAAGGACAAAGCTAAAAAATGGTTGTACAGCTTACCGATAAATTCCATCTCAACTTGGGAGGAATTTGTCACCGTTTTTCTCAAAAAAAAATTCCTATTCATAAAATGGTAAAGCTTAGGAACAGTATTCAAAACTTTAAAATTATCCCAGGGGAGCCATTCTGGAAATATTTTGACCGATTTAAAGATGTTTTAATCTAATGTCCTCATCATGGTCTAGAGAAATGGCGATTATGCCAAGTCATATATAAAGGATTGGACTATTCTTCAAAAACATCTTTAGAATCGATGTGTCAGGGAGATTTTATGAGGAAAAACACAGATGAAGCTTGGGAATTCCTAGAGAGTCTATCCAAAAAATAATACAGTGGGAACACTGTGATGACAGGGTTTCATCAATTCCTTAATCTAAGTCTAGTAGTCTTTCCCTGGAGTCAAACATTGCATCTGAAGCGAAGATGGCAATGATTATGCGGAGGTTAGAAGCCTTAGAAGCTAAGGAACGAGCTCCAGCTCAAATCAATCATGTTTCTATACCGGGATGTCATAACTGTCAGTCTTCTACCCATGTTTCAGAGGAATGCCCTCTCCTAGGAAACAACCATGCTTTAGAACAAATGAACACTACATTCCAGCGCCCTAGAAATGATCCATTTTCTCCAACCTACAATCCAGGTTGGAGAAATCATCCTAACTTTGCTTGGAACCAAGGAAACTCTCCCGAAAATCAAAACTTCATTCCCACGTCTAACCCATAATTCCCTAGGGGAAATACACTTCCATTCAACGCACCAAACAATTTTCAACAAGCTAACCCAGTTTTTCCAACCCAACACCAGCCTACAAATCCTTCAAATTCTGATCATGACAAACATTTAAGTGTCTTAGAAAAGGGTTTAGAAGCTATGATCAAAGCTTCTACACAAACTACCAACATGTTGACCCAGTCATCCACCACTTTAAATTCCTTCATGCAAACCACCGACCAAGTGCTCAACTCGAACACTCAGGCCATAGCCCGATTAGAAACCCAACTTGGGTAACTAGCCACTGCCGTGAGTGAGAGAGAAAAAGGAAAATTGCCAAGTCAACATGTTGCAAACCCTAAAGACAATGGATCCAGTTCAAACCATCCAGCTCATGTGAATGCAGTTCACACACTGCGATCAGGTAAACAAATAGATAATCAGGTTAGAACGCCACTAGATCAAACCCCTTCTCCCATCCAACACACTCCTTCCGATGACCAAAACGCTAAACATGAGATTGAGCCTGATCTAGATAGGTATAGGCCCGTTGCCCTCTTTCCAGATAGACTCAAACCTAGGAAAAACTCCCCGCAGGTTGAGAAAATCCTAGAAATGTTTAAACAGGTCAAGATCAACATCCCTCTCCTAGATGCAATCGAACAAATCCCTTCTTATGCAAAGTTCTTGAAGGACTTATGCACTAAGAAAAGAACCACCAACGTCCCCAAGAAAGTCTTCTTAGCTGCCAACCTCAGTAAAATTTTTTCAAAACTCATGCCGTTAAAATACAAGGACCTTGGTTGTCCCATAATTCCATGCGTCATAGGTAACACTCACATTGGTAAGGCACTTCTAGACTTAGGAGCCAACGTCAACCTCTTTCCTTATTCAGTCTATCAACAGCTAGGTGTAGGAGAACTTAAACTGACAAGATGCACTCTGCAGTTAGCTGATAGATCTGTGAAAATTCCTAAAGGAGAGGTAGAGGATGTTCTGATCAAAGTTGGAGAGGTCATTTTCCCTGTTAATTTTATTGTCTTGGAAACGCAGCCTGTTTTCAATCTCAAAAGTCAAATCCCTGTCATTCTAGGAAGACCGTTCTTAGCCACCTCAAATGCTTTGATAAATTGTAGAACCAGTCAGATGAAACTATCTTTTGGGAATATGACTGTTGACCTTAATATTTTTAACTTAGGGAGACAGCCTAGTGATCCATCAGATCAACCCATGGAAGTGAATTTCATTCAAGGAATATCCAGTGAACAACAAGAGGGAGAGTGTGAGTCTGATTCAAAAGCATCTGATTTAATGATTTAGGAGCTTTCTAATGACGAACTAGAGATAGAACCGCTGGTCAATCATGTTTATACTGTTGGCTGGCAACGAGAATCTTTGGAGATAGAACCCCGAGTCCAGCTTCGCCCATCTGTGGAGGAACCCCCTAAGTTAGAGCCCAAACCTCTACCTGAAAATCTAGAGTATGCCTACTTAGGGGAGAACGAGTCTTTACCAGTTATCATTTCTTCTGATTTGACTACCGGTCAAAAGGAAGCTCTCTTAGATGTTTTAAGAGAGAATAGGGAAGCCATTGGATGGACCATGGCTGATATCAAAGGGATTAGTCTAACCATTGTTCAACACCGAATCCATTTGATAGATGACGCCAAACCTACTAGAGATCCTCAACGTAAGTTAAACCCAGTGATGAAAGAAGCCGTTAGGAAAGACATTCTGAAATGTCTCAAACATGGGATCATTTATCCCATATCTGATAGTTCATGGGTGAGTCCGGTCCAAGTTGTTCCAAAGAAATCTGGGATCACCGTGATCCAAAATGAGGCTAATGAACTGATTCCCACTCGAATCCAAACTGGATGGCGAGTTTACATTGACTACCGAAAACTCAACTTAGCCACTCGGAAAGATCACTTCCCTCTTCCTTTCATTGACCAAATGTTAGAGCGTTTAGCAGGACACGAGTTCTATTGTTTCCTGGATGGATATTCAGGTTACAATCAAATCCCTATCGCTCTAGAAGATCAGGAGAAAACCACCTTCACTTGCCCGTATGGAACATTCGCACACCGACGCATGCCTTTTGGCCTGTGCAACGCACCGGCCACATTCCAACGTTGCATGATCAGTATTTTTTCCGACATGGTAGAGTGATTTCTCAAAATTTTCATGGATGCCTTTTCCATTTTTGATGACACATTTTCCTAATGTTTGCATCATCTTAAACTGGTCCTAGAACGGTGTAGGGAGAAAAATCTGACTCTCAATTGGGAAAAATGTCATTTCATGGTCAAACAAGGCATTGTCTTAGGACATGTAGTTTCTAATAGGGGAATTGAAGTGGACAAAGCTAAGGTGGATCTCATTTCCAATCTCCCTCCTCCCAAAACTGTCAAAGATGTCAGATCATTTCTTGGTCATGCTGGTTTTTACCGACGTTTCATCAAGGATTTTAGCAAAAATTGCTAGACTCTTAACCAATCTCTTAGCCAAGAATACATCATTTATCTTCTCTCCTGACTGCCTCAAAACTTTTGAATATCTAAAAAAGGAGCTAACCACAACTCCTATCATTCATGCACCAGACTGGACCTTACCCTTCGAACTGATATGTGATGCATCTTATTCTATGATTGGTGCTGTTTTAGGACAACGGTTTGATGGAAAACCGCATGTGATCTACTACGCTAGTAGGACTCTGAATGATGCCCAGCAAAATTACTCTGTCACAGAAAAAGAGTTTTTAGCTGTAGTCTTTGCCTTAGAAAAATTCAGGTCCTACCTCATCGGTTCCTTAACCAAAGTTTTCACAGATCATGCCGCACTAAAGTATCTTTTGACCAAAAAGGATGCTAAAGCACGGCTTATTAGATGGATTCTCCTTCTTCAAGAGTTTGATATTCAAATTCTTGACAGAAGGGGAACAGAGAACCCCGTAGCAGATCACCTCTCTCGACTCCCAAATACACCAACATCAACTGTTTCGATCAATGAACATTTTCCAGATGAACAACTCCTAGAAATCCAATCTGTTCCATGGTTCGCCGACATTATGAACTACATAGTCATGAACCAGATCCCTTCTCATTGGTCCAAACAGGATAGATCCCGTTTTCTCTCCCAAGTAAAATACTTTTACTAGGATGATCCATATCTGTTCAAATACTGTCCTGATCAGATCTTTAGGAGATGTTCTCCCACTAAAGAAACTATGAGTGTTCTATCCTTTTGTCATGAGCAAGCATGTAAGGGCCACTTTGGCTCAAGAAAAATAGCTTAAAAAATTCTCTAATCTGGGCTATACTGGCCCACTCTTTTCAAGGATTCATACGAGTTTTGCAAAACATGTAACCGCTGTCAGCTTTTAGGAAAGGTCACTAGAAGAAATATGATGCCCTTGTTGGCCTTCTTGTTTTGATGATGTTTAACAAATAATTTACCACTAATGTTATTTGTCTAGTGTTTGTGCATTTTTATTTATTGTAGACAAACAACGTTGTTGGAGGTTGGATGGAATATGCGCTACAACGATGATATCCAATGGAGATTGGCGGAATAGTAGAGTGAAGCCTTGCAATTCAAAGTTAAAGATCAAGTTCAAGCTTCATCCGCATGTGTACCAAGTTGAGCTACAATGAAGATCAAGATCAAGCTTGGGTAATCTAGTTTAGATTTTATATTATGTGTGTTAAGTACTCTAAGCTCAATTATCTATACACACACATTTATTGGTTTCTACGTATATATATATATAGTTATATATATACACATAAGTTTTGGTTTCTATGCATATATATATAGTTATATATATACATACATAGTTTTTGAGTTTTCATGAAATCATATATTTCATATTTACTATTGTGTTTTCGTATATATTGCATAGAATATGCAATTTTGTGAAAATATTGTATTCTTAGTTTTTGGACTTAATAACAATCATATACATATTTTATCAAGTCTACAAAATCATTGTGTAAAGTTTTAAAAGTTGGTTTAGGTCAAAACATCAAACTCATGTGTTTACATTTTCATGTTTTGGACTATTTTATAAAATGATGATATTTTTCATTTGGGAAGTTCTTTTTGGAAACCAGTCATTGTAGCATGTTTATTATCATGTCTACAATCATTCCCCAAAGTTTTATATTTTTTAGAATTTATTTGATATTTTTAAACAGTGTTTTAAAATCAGAAAAATAGTTTTCAGAATTAGATTTTCTATAGTATCAGTTTTCGGTCGACCACACCGGTCGACCGATCAATTGTTCTTTTGTTTCTGGGCAGCAGAGAGTTTGTCGGTCGACCGCACCGGTCGACCGAAAGCTCGAATTTTCCATCGGTCGACCGATGCGGTCGACCGATGCGGTCGACCGACGAAGTTCATGCTCGATTCCCAGTTTGGGATCTGCATCGCGGTCGACCGCGACTTTTTGCGGTCGACCGCCGCTCTGTCAATTCTGTTTCCAACGGCTGTTTTTGTTACCGTTGCTGGGGCTGTTTTTGTCATTTGGTTTGCGGTTTTTAGCTGAGGTTTTGGAGGCTATATATACCCTCTTTGATCTCAGTTCTCAAGTAACCCAAGAGAATGTTTTAAAAAGTTTTAAAAAGAGTTTAAGCTTGTTTTAAGCTTGTTTAAGGGTTTGGTTTAAAGCTGTTTTTTATTTTCATAAGTGGAGGAGATTATCTTTTTGTTTGGGCTTCAATCTCCATCTCTCCATCTTGTTATCAATTGAGAAGTTTTCTAAACTCAAACTCTAGCTTTACATTTATATACTTGTTTGATTATCATTGCTCTTAAGCTAGATTTTATATTTGAGTTTAATTTGATATTGATTTTATCTCATTGTTACACACACCCACTTGAGCTTACTGTATTTGCATACATAGTATATTAGGGTTGTGAGAGTTTGTAACATTGAGTTGTGCTTAATTGAGTTCTCACCTTGTTAGAGAGAACAATCATTTGTTATATCGTGCTTAATTATGAGATCACTTTGTAATTCACTTGTACACCGAGTGAGGAGTGTGTGGTAAGAGTCGGGGATCGTTCCAAGAGGAGTGACGTCGGTTGACGAACCTAGGGAGAGGTTGTAACCGAGCACTTGAGGGAGACACGGCTAGGTCCAACACTTGTGTGGGTGTAGAGTGTGATTGCATAGTATTTATTGTGTGAGAGTTTTCGGTGAACTTGTAAACCGAGTGCGTAGAAGTTCCGGCTTCCAAACCGGATTGTGATAGTGGATTTCTCCCTGGGAGTGGGGAGCGGAGACGTAGGACGGAAGGTCCGAACTCCGTGATCATATCTTGTGTTTGAGTGTGCTTTGGCGTTTATTTATACTTGTGTTTATGTTTCTTGTCGCCATTGTTATTAGCTCATTATTTATATGATCCACTATCTAGTTCATATTGTTTACCCTTGTGTTAGTTTACATATCCTTGCATATATCATATTGTATATCTATTTGGTAGAATATATCACCTTGTGTTAGTTTTATATCCTTGCACATACATTGCCTATATCTCTTTGTTAGGATATATCTTGTTGTTCATATTGCTTATTCTTGCTTATATCTCTCGTATATCTATCTTGCAAGAATATATTTGTTAAGTAATTTTAATTGGCATTTTAATCGGATTAGATTAGCATAAGACCCTAATCACCCCCCCCCCCCCCTCTAGGGTCTAACAGCCCTTACAACCCATCTTATCTGTTAAACTTTTTGATTTGTGGGGTGTTGATTTCATGTGACCATTTCTAAATTTCTTTGGAAATGATTACATTCTAGTAGTCATTGAATACATGTCAAAATGGGTTGAGGCGGTAGCTTGCAAAACTAATGACAACAAGGTCGTTGTTAAGTTTTTGAAAGAGAATATTTTTGCACGGTTTGGAGTACCCCGAGCAATCATCAGTGACAACGGTACACATTTTTGTAATTGTTCTTTTGAGGCTTTGATGAGGAAATATTCAATCACACATAAATTATCAACTCCTAATCACCCCCAAACCAGTGGACAAGTAGAGGTTACAAACAAGCAGATCAAACAAATCTTAGAAAAAACAGTTAATCATAACAGAAAAGATTGGTCTGTAAAATTATGTGATGCTCTTTGGGCATATAGAACAACTTTCAAGGCCAATTTGTGGATGTCACCATACAGACTAGTGTTTGGGAAAGCTTGTCATCTACCAGTAGAGTTGGAGCATCGAGCAATGTGGGTAATAAAACAGTTAAACTTTGACTCAGAGTCGGCAGGTAAGAATAGATTGCTCCAAATAAATGAGTTGGAAGAAATTCGAAATGATGCATACATAAACTCAAAAATTTACATAGAGAAAACCAAAATTTTTCATGATAAATCAATTTTACGAAAAAATTTCTCTTCAGGACAGAAAGTTTTATTGTACAATTCAAATTTACATCTTTTTCCTGAAAAATTAAGATCAAGATGGACAGGTCCATTTTTAGTCAAACAAGTTTTTCCGCATGGGGCTGTCAAGATAGAAACTCCTAAAAATGGTGATATTTTCAAAATTAATGGGCAACGTCTAAAACCATTTTAGAAATTTCTACACTCGGAGAGGAGGAGGTGTTGGTTCTCTATGAACCATATTATTTGTAAAAAAAAGAAAAGAAAAAAAAAGAAACTTTTTTCTCATTTTTATTTAAAAAAAAGAATATACATAAAAACATATATAAATATAAATATATATATATAAAGGAAAAAAATTTCTCATTTTTATTTAAAAAAAAGAGAACAAAAAACTTTTGAATAACTTACATAGGCTTTAAAAAAACAAAAAAAGAAACAATATATACATAATAAGTTCGGCTCAATATCACAGGCCCAGAAAAAAAAAGAAAAAAAACAATATAGGCCCAATATCACAGGCCCAGAAAAAAAAGAAAAAGAAAAAGAAAAAAAGCCGTGTTTGGGCCGGCTGGCCCAAAAGCTAGCGGGTGGAGGCATCGATGCCAGCATCGATGCTAGCATCGATGCCGACATCGATGCCTCCAACCATCTGCCTCAAAACCGCAGCCACCCCCCTTCTTCTTCCCCCTTCTTCTTCCCCCTTGTTTTCTTCTTTCCATCTCCCCAAAACCAACCCCGAAAAATTCCCAAAACCAACCCGAAAAAAAAAATCACAGAATCAAGACATTTTGGAGGGCTTCTTCTTTAATTTTCTCGGATCTTTGCTTTCTTCCACCTTTCCAAGGTATAATTTCTATCTTGATCTTGTAATTTCCTTATGTGAATGGATTCATGGATGAATTGGTGATTAAATCATGAATAGTTTTGAATTATTAACATAGTTGGTGTTGATTCATGATAAAAATTGACCAAATTGAGGGTTTAAATTGGGGATTTTGTTCAAAATCCGAAAATTGGGTGTGTGTGTGTGGGGGG
>BQKN01060064.1:117841-133482 GCA_022839385.1 Asparagus kiusianus
CCCCCCCCCCCCCCCCCCCCCCCTAAAATGCTTATTTTGACTAATTTCATTGCTTGTTAGTGGTTTTACTCTGAATATAAATCTGTATACTTGTCCTTGTAATCGATCTTTCAAAATGTAACATAAGCTTCATATGTATCTTGTGCTTTCGTCTATGAAAAGTATAATACATGGATTTTGGAAGTAATAAGCGTTTTCTAAATATGTGATGTTTGAGATATTTTAAGGGGATTTTTATCATTACATTTGAGCATTTTAAATATGTGGTTTATATTGACTGGTAAATCGTTATGCTACTTATAATTGAAAACTATATTGGACGACTATATACAAACAGTAGACAAGGTAGATATGACCCTTAGAATATATGGATTGCTGCTAAGACAGATGTGAGAAACTATGAGCATGAATACAAGGAAGGTACTAGTGGTTCCAGTGGAGAGTGAGCTTATGGCATTATGTAATTACATGATAAGTGACTATAAGACTCTACTACCATTTAAATAACTCTAGCAGGATATTGAGCCCTGTTTGGTTATACCTGTCTGTGACCTCTATCGTTAGCCTGACAGAATTGTATGAATTTTCCTATTACGACTTTATTTTTTGGTGATTATTAAATACGCATGAGTACATTTGTGTTACTTCTGTAAATGATCAGCTACTCCAATTTGAAGTGGACCTATGAACTTGTCTAATGCTTGAAGCGAAGGCAGAGTTGTTCCTTTTTTCTTATCTTTTCAATGGACCAATGCAGTCCTGTAGTTTCCCAATGTCTAGCCCAGATGATAAAGAGTTGATATGCTGGAAGTCCTACTGTCAGTCGGGTTATAGCTTTCATTCAATGTAAAAAACAAATCCTCTTTTTTTCCCATGGAAAAAGGATCTAGACTGGTCTTGAACATGAGGCCTCCGCTAAAGTGACCTCATACTTTGTCACTAAAGCCATTATTAGTGGCGTAACTCATTATTTTGGTTAACATAATTTTTTTAGTGAATCAAATAGAAACTGGTGCATTTAAAATTAGTTGGAGAAGTGCACAAACATGAATAGTGCCTTAAGAATTTATATCAAATTAAGAAAAGAGTAAATTATTAGCTGTGACGGTGTTACACCCTCCATCTGTTACACAGAGACACATACCCACCAAAAAAGAGAAACAAACAGCAATGTAAATTCCTGGCTGTGATACGGTACTCTGCAATGTGGATTATTGGTGATTATCATCTGTGACCTGCCTATCAACATTTATCTCATTAACCAACGCTAGATGGCATACATCTTGTTGACAGTTTATTCTTATGATACCTGGATTCCCACTGCAGATGATAAAGATTCCAATAGCTTCGAGTATTACTTACCATCAGCATCTTACTATCAATGATCTGAAAAAAGTTGGATTCATTTAATCCCTTTTTAACTGCTATATATACCCACATCGTATTTTCATGTAATTTTCTTCGCGTTTAAAGTAGAATAGAGAAATGGCCAATTCCTGTAGTTTTGCATTTTATAGTAATGTGAAATGAGTTTTATATTTTCATATGGCTTTATATTTTGTGATAAATTTGTCAGCTGGCGTTCTTTAAATTTCACAAACTTTGAAATGATTTTTCTATCTTCATGCACCTTTGCAATTATTTTATCAATGTGATAGTTAACTTGCTGTTATTATTCTTTGAAATAAGTTTAATGGTATAATTTATCGGCTATTGTCAATTTGTCAGGTCTTCAAAATGATTGTAGTTTGTTGTTCGTGCAATCGTGGTTATGGAAAACCAACTAGAATTGATACATTTTCAAAAAGAAATTTTAGAAAATTAAAGCATTCAATGCTTGGTGAATATTTTGAAATGATTTAGTATTCACGAAAATATTTGTGTAAAGTTTTTATTTAGGTTCTTCTTTCACCTACTTACATATATGATTTTTTATTGATGTATAACAGTTGTACTTTGGCCCCTTCCTTTAGGAAAAAAAGGCTTCGCCACTGATCTTTCATGAGTATTTTCTATATTCATCAGTAGGATGTTTCAGCACATTACATTTTTCTTGTTCTCCCTATGAACGAAGCTTCCTTACCTCATAGTTTGGGCATTTGGAATGTACGTCCATATGACTTCACAATATCCATGTTTGCTGCCCTTCTAGTGCAGATTCCACTATCTGTATGTCAAAAATCATTGACCTCCTTAAACTAACTTTTAATCAGCAACGAATAACTTTTTTGAGACCAAAAATGTCCCACAGCTCAGTCCTCAAAACATTGCTGTGATTGACTTAGAATTTAGTTTGGGTAGACTTTGTTAAACAGTACTTATAATTTTGCATACAGGTATATATCTCTTGAATTATTTTTGAAGTTCAATCATCTATTTGGAGTGCCTGAAATAACTTATCTCCTGTTTCAGCGTTGCATATTGGCATCACCACTTGTCCTCAAGGTTCTTAGTATCCGATTGAATTGTAAATCCTTTTTCTTAGAAGGACAGCTTCTAAGATAAACGATGAGAAGAAAGCTCTTCATCTTCATTCCCTCAGCAGATGTAACTGGCACATAAACCTTATGAATATTTTACTGTTGATAGTGTTGAAAACTGGAAAACACAACAAAGTTCCTCAGTCGTTTTTTCTATTTGTGGTTATGCCTACATTTTTCTCCTGACTGGTTGAATCTTTAATTTAAAAGGAGTTCCCTTTGGGTTATTTTCAATCTCTGAATATAATGGCACTTGCAATATCATTTATATATATTGGAGCACCATGTATCTTTTATTCTATTCTAATCAAATGCATTGGTTCTATCCCTATTCATTAAATGGAAATAGGCATTGTGATTTAGGATTCATCTATTGGTTCACCTTTGACTTTTTCCAGGTCAACTTCTCCGTCTTATTCCTATAGAAGTCCCTAAACAAATTTTTCCTTTTATGTCTGTTTTTTTCTATTTTAATTAATCTTTCCTGTTTCCACGATGTTTTTTTTAACATTCTCAATCAGTCTATCTCACCGTTTTGTTTTTTTAATGATGTACTGTGCGTTATAAATACAATTATGGTCTTGTGCACTAGGATTTTCATCTTTTAATTCCTGTGAGCATGCACTAGGATAGTTGTCTTCTATTCTTCAATAGTTAATGAGGTAATGCCCTGCAACATACATTCTGTTAACTACACAAAAGTAACTATCGTCAGGGGCAAATACTTTAGTGATGCTTCAAATTCCACAAATATGACCTTTGTGCGAGCATCTCTTTTAAATTTTTGTTTCTCTATTCATTTGATAATTTAGAATTTAACTAATCAAAGTTAGGCATAGGCAACTAATCATCCTCCAAACATGAATATCACCATTGCAACTTATTCTATAGTACATATTACAGGGACCTATCATCATTATGCGTGTGAAGTTGTGTGCTTCTATATTCTTCAAGCTTTCAAATGTGACTTTTATGCTAGCATTTTTACCAATATAATTGCCATACACACACTTGTAAATACCACTTTGTTTTGCAGCCTCCACGGTCAAAGCATTGCCATAAATGTTGCAGATGTGTCCTTCAATTTGATCATCATTGTGTGTGGTTAGGTACATGCATTGGTCGAGCTAACCGCTGTCATTTTTGGTGAGTAGTATATCGAATTTTTTTCCCCAATATTATTATACCTGAAGTTAATCTATGCAATTGCTTTATATGAATACTATGTTTACTTCCGTAGTGTTTTGCGGACATTTGATTGATATTCCACAACAGCAATGAACTGAAGTTTATGGCGACAACTATTCTGTAGATTCTTTTGTGTGTCCTTATATATTAAAGAAAGAGTTTTTGCATAGATGCTCCTCAAATCTTCTATATTTGCAAATTAATCCTCTAATCTTGTTATTTACAAATTACCTCCCAATCCTCTTACATTAGGTTTTTCTATCCCTCCGATTTAACAATATTGGTTTTCAAACTGTACAATGTTAGAAATTTTCGAAAATTTTAAATTAGGTTGTAACATTTTCATTGTTTAAAAACCGAAGTTGTTAAGTGAGAGGGGTGGAAAAGCTCAATGCGAGAGAATTGAGGGGTAATTTTGCAAATACCAATATTTGGGGGGTAAATTTGCAAATATGAAAGATTTGAGGGGTATATTTGCAAAAAACCCTTAAACAAATTGCAAAATTTTCCTTGCCTTGTTGATATTTTCCTGCATGTGCTTTTCTGAATTATTTAGCAAACATGCTCTTTTCATCTAAAAATGTACGATTTTTTTTGAAGTCTTGAGTTCATCTTTCACATTATTTTGGCAATGATAAATGTATTGTATATTCACCTATTCAAACAAATTTTTAATAAGAATAAAGTTATACTTTTTCATTATAGTTAGCACCAAAGTAGATAATTGAAATGCTTGCTAAAATAATATACTTTATATTGTAAATGATAGAAACCAACTTTAATGATGTAAACATTATTAACATTTAACATTCACCAAATGTTTACCAATTTGCACATTAAAGAGTATAGTTGCAAATTACTTCAAAAATGTAAGTTACATGTGATATATGCAAAATGAAAGCTCAAATAGGTTATTTCTTAGGAAATAGGAACATAAGGTCATATGTTGATATGCTCTAAACACCCTTACAGCAGTGTGTTGTCCTTCATTATTTTATCATTTAAAAAAATTGTTGATTCTATAGGAGAGCTTCAAAGGCTATTATACATGACTGAGGGATTCAAATTCTGCATATATATAAGCTTTTTATCCTTTTCCTGTAGTTCTTTTCAGGTAGGTTTATTTTCATTGACACTTTCCTCTTCAAGTTCTCTTGATCCAACCTCCTCATTTTCTATTCACGAACATATTAGTCTTTGTACTCACAAATGCATAGTTTTTGTATATGTACCCAATTCTTCTTTATGATTTTGTACCTTTAACAATGATTGTCTTTGGTTCTTCTAAACTAGTCTTTTAGCCCGTGCCAATCATAGGCTAGTGATTTCTTCTCTCAACATATTTTTTCCTCTTAACTTCACCCCCTTTTCATTTTTAAGACCTTTTGTATTTATATACAATATTTATGCACACATATAAGCTAGTATATATTAATTTATTTTTTATATTATAAATTTAAATATACATATTATTTCATAAATATAAGTTATATAGGCAAACATGGGTTAGTGATACAGTTGAACATTCAAAAAAAAAATTCCCCTCTTTAAGATCTAGACGTTGAGCACTTGACCCCTTTGAGAACTTTGTGCACTTTGAGCACTCTCATTTAAAATGTTTAAATGTTATATACAACAAGTACATGGAATACTTTTACATTTTTTCACGGAATAAGTCAATAACTGTATTGAAAACTTGTAACTCAAATATACATTAAAAAAGGTCTTAAGTCTAATTAATATGCATGCAAATATAAGTGTAAAAAAATATATACTTTGACGACTTTGTTATATGCAAGTATAAGAGTGTTTTAGTTAGGTTAAACTTTATTAAACATATGAATAGGTAATTTACATAACCAAAACAAGAGGGGGGGGGGCGGCGGGGCGGTTACTTCATTGTTAGCATAATATTGTTTAAACTGTTACAAATTTAATGTCATTCTCAGAAGTGATGCATTCTCAGAATTGATGCATTGGTAATAGTCTTGAGTGAGGAAACTCAACAATACGACATGTAAATATTCAGATCCTTTGCCAAATGCTCTATTGATACACCAGCATTACCTTCTTTAGGATCTTCATCATATAGAGCATACTCTGAGCCTTTTCCTATGCTCTCTAATCTAATTATTACCACTTAACTTTTCTTCCTTGACAGCTGTAAGTTCTTAACTGTTAAGAAACAAATGTAAACGGAAAATTTCTGATCATTAGTATCTATTTGGACCAGAGTTGCAATGTACTCAAGATAGTGCCACCTTTAGTACTTTTTTGCTCAATATGCCGTGGATCCCAGATACACACATATAAAGAAAGTGCAGTAACCAGTATTCCCATTTTTTCTGTATTTATCATGCTTTCTCTGATATAATGCTCATGTTGGTTCTGTTATCCGGTGGGAGGATTTTATGTGATACTACTATTAGCGTTATTGATATTTTGTTTCATCTTTCTGTTTTTGCTGCTGCTTTTCCATAGGTAACCTTCAATTTTCCTTGATGTTTTCCTTGTGAGATATATCATTGTTCTAATAGCTGTTCCTTCTTAATTGCTTAGCTGCATATCTTTGAGTTAATACTTGTATCTTAACTTTTACTCACGCTCTAGGGCTTTCAGCCATTGTTGTCCCTAATTGGCATGTTAAATATGCTGATTACAAGTTCTGTTGCTAACATCTTCAAACATATTGAACGATAAAATGAGCTCCCTTACATGTTTTCTTGTAGCTATCTTTTATTGACGAATCAAACCACTTACGAAATTGTAAGACAACGGATTTTCTACCTAAGGTAAGGTTAGTATAATGCTCCTCTGTAAGTGGTCAATATTATCAGTTGTGAGCATCACAAGTTACGAATCAAACCACTTACGAAGTTAGTATTATTTGATTTACAGGGAACTTCCTGAATGTGTTTTATCTCTTCAGTAGAGGTATCTACAGAAATCTGTGTACCTTCTGCTGCTCAAGAGAAAGCATATACACCCTGGAACTAATCCCCTCTACAGAGGAGTTAGAAACCAGAGCACGTCCTTATTCTTGCTCCAACATTATTACTTGTTGCTGTTGTTGGTAATTCCTTCTCCAATCTAAGCCTTGGCTCAATTGCTTTTCATCCTTGGGCCTTTTTTTTCCCTCTTTCGTTTCCTCTCTCAGTTTCTTCAGTTAGATACATATTCAGTTGATCCCCGTAGGTTTTATTTATTGTTTAGAGAAAAAGAAAAGACAGCAACAGTTTCTAGGTATGAGCACTCCTGGAATTTTCGGACCAAGTGGCAAAAGTAAATTATCCTGACAAATGTCTGTCTATTTGTATGCTGCTGCTAAGACAAAATTTCAGTAGTTTTATATTTATCCAAGCGGGTGGGCATAAAAATATTTAACTCTGCGCAACTCTACATGTACTGTATGTACATCATATGATACCACACAGTTCAGACAACTAAAGCTTCTCACACTTATCCGTTAGATCGGCAAATGGAATATTAGAACTTTCTGGCACCTTTTACGATCTTAATCTCTTTATTCCTATCACTGAGGCTTGAAGAAGCGAAGTTTGACACCCGTCTCTACTATCCTCCACAATCCTCCGACAACCAATACAACACTCAAACCCATGCCTAAACTTCCCAATCCCCAATTGAGGTACCACATGAAACTGTATTTCTCTGGTTTCTTCACTATAATCCACATGAAACAGGGATAAGCCAAAGTCACAGGCAGTGCTATACCTCCGATGAGTCCAGCCAAATCCCCCAAGAAAGGAAATGCAAATGCTAATAGGAAAGCAACCGCTCCAAAGAATGCCCGAAACCCTGCTCTCAACCATCTTGGGCACGGTTTGTTTTTCTTGCTGGTGTATCCAGACTCCATATTGTCAAAGACTGGCATCGCGTATATTTGAAATGCAGCAAGACAGTTTATTACGACGAGGAGAGTTGTCAGGCCCAACACTGCACTAGAGGTGTCTCGACTATGGAACATGAACATCGCGGTAAGGATCCCATTCTGAGGTATCTGTTCCATTTCAAGACGAAGTTGAGAATGAGATTTATCTTATGCTGAAGGAGTAGAAAGTAGAAACAATGCTAGAGAATGATTTTGCTCACCAGGTTCCCATAAGCCCAGAAACCTCCAATTGCAATAGGGAACAGGCACAATGCAACGATTACGTATGCAGCCTTCACTCCCCTCCACATAGGTACACGAGATGGATGCTTAAGAGTAGACGGCATAGTTGCCTGAATCTCAAGCACAAGGTTATGCCCTCTGAAGGCAAAAGCAATAATTCCAATGGCATTTATGACACCAAGCACACTATCAACCTCAGATGTTGTCTTGGCCCTATTATAAGAGACTCCCGGTTGCCGACCTTTAATCACTGACACGACCCATATCATGGTGCAGTAGGCGACGGCGGTGAGTGCACCAACCAGGGAGATGCCAGCGATGGAGTTGAGATTTGGGAGCTGTGAGAGGATGATTGCAAGGCAAGTAAAGACGATGTACCACTCAACGGCAGTTAGTGGCTCTGAAGTGCAGGTGGGGCCACAAACAATCTCGAAGAATTGCTTCATGCTGCTGCCACCGACGATTATGAGGGCGGAGCAGGTGCCTGCTGATAGGTACAGTATGGGGAACAACGCGAGACTTCTCCCAAACTTTGTGCCTGAGAATGGGTAGGGAGCTGCAGTGTGAGAAATCTAAAGTACAATGGAATATAGGGAGTATATGGGTTTTGCTTACCGAAGACTGCATTGGCGAGCTGAAGGTAACGACTGTAACGGTTACCGGGCACTGATTCGTGTAGGATGACCAGTAGCCAAAGGGTGTAGAGCTGCCAGATGAACGCCAAGGACAGGATTACTGTCCCCCACGTCCTGCATAAAGAGCAGCAGTTATGTGTGAGGATCCGAGATCAGTTTGGTATTATGGTACAAGGCTATGTCCATCTTTTGGCTGGAACGAAATTGTCTGGTGGGTTTAGTGTTTGCTTGAATTATAGCGGTATTAGAGAAACTTTGGGGGTGTAAACTCTTGGTCTTTTGAGACATTTACTAGCATTTTGCTGACTCGTATTATCCAGCAAAGGATACCTTAGCGCTACTTTGTCTCTACAGGTTTGTTGGCAACTCAAGGAATCTGTTTGTTTTGAAGGGAAATGAATAAGAAAAACGTGATGAAACTTGTTGTCCGTCATGGAAAAATCGGGCTGAGAAATTCTCTGTTTTGAGTTTGGCTTTTGCACGCCACAGGAAGAGTAGAGGCCCCAGGGTGTTGGTGGTAAGATTATCGGTGGATCCTATAGAACTTTTCCTTTTCTTCATTCTATCGAAATGAGCAAGCAGGATCTACCGAAGTTAGAATTGAGCGTGTATTTATGGATTTCCTTCAAAGTAAGCACAAATCAGGATGAAAACCAAAAGAGAGTACTTTGTGAATTCTGACTATGGGAATCCTAAATGCCTAAATGCGTACAGTCATGGATGTCGAGGATTTCGAAAGGACGAGCACCTCACTAATTCTCTATCCTCAATCCTTGTCATGGATCACCTTCTTTTGTTAGAAGAAAACTTGTTGGCGAGCCTCGCGCGTCCAAGATAAGCTTCTTGAAAGCTCTGAGCTTGTCTGCTAGTTACTAGTTAGCGCGCACAATCAATGCAAAGAGGACCATGTCAGTATCAAAACAAGCATTTTCCTCCGCGAGATCTGCTCTGTAGAAATTTCAAACATTTTATAAAATTACATGCTAATCCTAGTTTGTCATTTTTTTTTTTCTAGTTAGGAGACGCGTCGAATCGACAAACAGAGCAAACAGATCCATACAATCCGAGCTCAAATCTGAGGATGTTGCTCTTCTGGTTTTATTAATTTTTGTTTCTTGAACATCTTTTTTAATGCAATTAAGACGAGGACTTGCTAGTTTGTTTCATCACACAGCCAAACAAGGAAGCTTTATGCAAGGTAACAAACGCTATGTAAAACTTGAAGATACCCTTACCTATAATTAGTTAGGTGACCTGAGCAATTATTTTATTCCTATTGGGGAAAAGTTCGGAGTATGAAATTTTTGTTATAAATTAAAAGATGTAATAATTGTTTGTTTATTAAACCTTGCATATCGTTTGCTTTACTAGTTTTCTATTAAAAAAAAAATCTTTTGCTTTGGTAGATTGTTCTTTTGAGAAAAGACCTGAGCCAAAATTTAATCGATAATTATATAAAAAAACTTCTTGTACAAATATGAGAACATAGAGGGATAAATGGGTGTGAATAACTAGAAATTTGCGTGAGGCGCTATGCTTTACTAGATTGTTGGTATGAAATTTTAGGATATTAAAAAAAATTTATATGAACAATATTTTTACCCTAGGCTCCTCCACAATATGAAACTGTTATGTTGAATATATATCCGTTATAAGAGAAAACTTCAAGGCGAGAAGATGGTTGGTTTAGTTTTACATCCAACTTTCTGACCTTTTTCACCGTTGCACACTAAGATATATTGAAATTTTAAACATAACTTTTATATTCTATCTATCCAGAGACATAATGAGATTGGAGCACTAAAAAGGAGATCCAAAAGCACGCATAATTTACCGAAATATAGAAGATAAATAATGATTAAATATTTCATTTCAACAATTCCACCTGCTATGACTAGCGGGAATGAAGGATAACATATAATTAAACTCTTATCTATTCAAAAAAAAAAAAAAAAAAAATCTAAAAGAAAAGCAAGTAATTAAACAAATAAACTAAGATCAAGACGAGAGTAACGGGCTCAAATAATTACCATCCAAGAACAGTGAAGGCAACGGGCAACACGAGCGCCTGGAACCCAATCCCAGAGCTTAGAGTATGAAACGCCGCATAGTAAGCGTTCCCGTTCCTCGACTCTGTGATGGGCAACCAAGCATCATGCGGGTCCAGCTTCGTCATATGCCCAACCTCCTCCAAATACGCCCTCATATTCACCACCGCTTTCCTCATCGGACTTGCGATCGGTGTCATCGAGAACCGGCTCGGTGTCTTCGGAGTCCTTGGCGATTTTGCCATCGTCGGCGTCAGCAGCGGCGACCGCGTTAGTGATGGAGAGTGGAGCTGCGATGGAGGGGCCGATATTGGCGGTGTGTCGGCCTTCGGCGTTGCCGGAGTAGAACGTAGTTCAACTACCTCTCCCATTCTCTTCGCTAGTCAAAGATAACTGCTTGTGCGCTGTATGATGCAATATGCGTGGATGATACCTGGTATTTATTCTTGGTGATGAGGTAGGAGGGGTTCATGCATGTTTAATATATTAATTTTTGGAATATCGGGGAAGCGGTTGGTGAGGCTTGGGATTGAGGTGTGTAGGTAATATATATTAAAAAGAGGGTAACTTTCCGCAAAATCCCCCCGTAAGTTTGAGCAGTTCTCACCCCCTAAATCTTAAAATGTCACAAAATTCCCATGATGTTTTGGGGTTCGTAGGAAAGCCCCAACTTTCAAATAGTTTTCAAACAGTATCCCCCTAGCAGCGTTAATCACAATGTTCACTAGCAAAAATATCTTTCTACGTAATTTAAATCGCTCATGTCATAATTGTTGTTAAATGTTGTTAGGAATTTTTTAGAGAAATGTTGAAAGTTGAGGGCGGTTTTCATAGAAACCTAAACATAAGGAGGGTTTTATGACATTTTGAAAGTTAAAAGGGGGAATATCTGAGAAACGCCCAAACTTAATGGGTGTTTTCTGAATTTACCCCAAAAAATCCTATAAAGAGCCCTCTACGAAAACCATATAGAAAGATGATGAAGATACTTCATCAAGATAATACACACATGGTGCAACCATTATTGTCTAGCAGTGCAGATTGACAGCTACTAAGCAATAATAACCATATTGGCAACTAATAGTGATATATGCATTAAGATTTGTGTGAGCTCAGATATTTTAATTCTGTCACAACCACAAAAGTTGTAAATTATAATACATTTTTTTCGTTCCTATGCTATACATATTTGTGTCACACAAATGAAGCGTGGCACATACAAAAAGTGTACGTAAAGCATGTGTGGAGAGCGTTTTTCTACACATGTGAGAATATATCGCAAATTTATGACACATACATGTGTTATAACAATCATGATACATTATGCGTCGCAAAACTCACAACACATATATGTGTCGAGAGTGGTGACACATACATGTGTTAAGAATGACAACACATATTTGTGTTTAGACTATAAACATATAAATAGCATCATCAGTTTAATGCTATACACTTCCCAGAAGGTTACTCATCATAGAATTACTCTCACTAAAGCATACTTTCCATAGAATTGTTTGGCTTATATGCCATCATATATGTTTAATTATCAATATACTTAAAATATAAGATTTATTATTTAAGCTCATCAATAAATCCTCACACAATCAATGTGGAACTATTAGCCTTTTTCAAATTTATTTTATTTTATATCTAATGGCACAAATATATGTCATGATTTGTTACACTTTTATATGTGTCATAAAATAAGTGTAAACATATGAGACTTTTGTTGTAGTGTCTCCGTATCTCTATTTGATTTTTGTGGAAGGCCATCTGTAGAATTTTTTGCTCCCTGCTGCTATAATAATGAAAATATTGTGTAACACACAACAACCTCTAGTGCCCACGCTTCATGGGAACTGACTCGCAAGTCGCACCACCAAAATGGGAAAAAAAGGGTAAGGGAATCTCTTTATTTTTTGACGAAAAAACAACTGGTTTGTTATTTTAAAAACAATAAAAGTAAAACACTAGAGAACTAATTTAGAGTAGTCAATGTATGTGGTTTGCTTTAATCAAATCTACGTCATAAAGAATGAGCATGGTGCTTGTCATCGGAAATATTAGTTGCGTGAATCAAGTAGATCACGAGAGCAAAACAGGAGAAAATAGGACAAGAATGGCTAGACGTTTGACGTACGCTAGTCGATTGTTTATTTTGATATGATGGGTAGTAAGTATGATTATTGATATGGATTCTAAGAGGCGGCATCTCAGAAGTCATTTATAAGCTCGTTTTGTAACTAACAATGTACGTCATGTATCATACAATGTCGTATGATTCCTTGCAAGTCTAATATGTTATCGCTTCTGACTCGGTCTACATTAATTGGGGAGTGGGATTAGATTTTGACTTAGGTACTTAATTTTATATAACTTAACTGATACGGTTAATGTAATACTTTCGTAGTTAGTATTGATCAGTACAGTTCCCATTTCTCACTATTCACTGGAACACTTCCATGATTTTTTTTCTTTTATAATCAGTGGTACATATGTTATATTTGTAGCTACAATTTTCATCTTAAAATTTAAAAAGGAAAAATAAAAAAGAAAAAAAAAAGAAAAGAAAAAGAAAATATATATAGTTTCCTAAGAGAAAACTATACGAAGTAGCATTAGAAACATGATGGCAGCAAATATTTTACTAGGGCATAAAAATAACACCTCTAGGTCATGTCAATAAACATTTTGCGTATGAATGTACACCCGAGTCGGATTATAAATGATTGCCTATACGCTTTAAATTTGAATACGTACAATCATCAATTCTGCATATCATGTAGACCAGGATATGAATTCTCACCTATGCATATATGGTAACTTCACTGTTTGACCTCCCATTGGATCCTTGTTTATATATAACCTAGTTTTCAGGTCAGCCAAGGGCATTTTAGAGGTTGTTTGGTTGGTAGATGCCGACCAATGGGAATGTTAAGAAATCTTAAGGTGGCAATTTTGACTAACTATTGTTTTGTTAGGTATAGAACTAGAGCCCACTCCTGTAACGTGCTAGGGACCTCTTAATGGTTGTTAGCACATTTCTCTTTACCTTCCACTATGAATGTTTTATTGAGGGGGGTGGTCTTCGTATAAGAATGTTTTCTTGAGTGCGGTCTTCTAGTACGAATGTAATCATGAAACTCGTTGCCAGAGATGCGGGGATTTCTCGTTCTGAACTCCGCAATGTGCCTGACCAAACATCTCTGTAGCTTTTTCTTTAGACGGCGGCCGTACCTCTTGACGATGAATTCTAGTTGTATTCACACTATTGAAAGGTTGATTTTCAGAGATCATTTCGGACACCTTCTCAAACAGGATTAGAGTTACTTCATCTTAATTTGTAAAATACTGTAAATTATATATGTGAAATTAATAAGGTTTTAGTAAGAATTTTGTGTGAACTTTGAAATGAACCGACAAAAATGGTCTCTTGTTGATGTCCTGAGACTCAGCAATGAGATTAACAGATAATCCTGAATTAGCGACGGGGCTTAGGGTCGATATGTATGATGTGGGTTCCCTCATCTCCTCCGACAACCGGTCCCCTGTCTAAGATGAGCAAGCTGCAAAATAGGTACGTTAGAGGACCGGAGTTGGACTCTCCGGTGATTTTTCCGATGATCAAGTTAGTATAAAGCTTGAGTGAAGAAGTAACTAATGAACCAAATAAGTGCTTAGTCTAAGTGTGAGAAATGACATGCCTGTAGTCCCGAAGGGGGCCTGAGGATCTGCCTCTTGGCAGTAGGCACTGAGCTCATATTTATAGTCAACTGAGACGGGTGAATGCGTAGCTATGATTGAGTCCAGTCAGACAGCTGGATTGACAGATAGCTTTACAAGTGTCGACTGGTTGTGCGATGAGTATTTGTATGATGGTGATTGAGGGGGCATGGTGCTGACGATAGGTGGTGAGTCATGGAGGCTAGGGGCACTAGCCATGATAACGATGGACAGCTGTTAGTGTGGAGTTCGAGGATGAACCGCCTTTCGACTCGGATCTACGAGTGGGCCGAGAAGTACCGCAGTTCTTGTCAGCCTCATAAGTTGTCGACCCGATTAAGGGAATGAGAGTGGTCGACTCGACTAATGAGGTCAAGTGATAGTCTGACTCGACTCAGACCTACTAGGAAAAGGATGAGTGCTTGTGGTGCTCGAGTCACCTTGGTTGGGGAGTGAGCTGATCTGTTGATTAGTATTGACCTAGGAGGTTGGGAAACATGTCGTCTCCCACAAGGGGATTAACAATTGGTGTAATTATTGACATAACACTTGCCCCTTTTGCTTAGACTCGAGGTAGCTAAGTCCGAGTAAAATAGAACTATAGCTGGCAGGGTCCTAAGGTGCATTTAAGAGGGGTGTCGAATGGTCTCTTTAGATGTGATGTTGCTAATGTCAGAGGGTAATTCTACGCTACCGTTGCCTTGATTTTTGTGCAAGGATTGCGGGCTAATCAAGATAAGGGATGCTTTGGTTCTGGAGCCATTGCCTCGTCTTTTGAGAATGATCTTGACCGTAGGTCTGGAACTGAGTCGGCTGTGTAGGATCTGAAATAGATACACTTGAACACTAGAGGGGGGTGAATAGTGTTCTTTTAAAAGTTATGCAAAGTATATTATAAATTACAAAGAAAAATGGCAATCTCAGAAAATCACAATCACAAACACAAGGATTTTATACTGGTTCCATCAATCCGAAGTACATCCAGTCCCCAAGCAAATCCCGCTTGAGAGTTTCCACTATGATTTTGAATAAATTTACAAAATCAAACGCAAACCTGACTAATTTGTAAGTCCCTGCAAATTGCAACACCAATTGACAAACACCTTGTCAATTTGAACACCAATCTCTACACCAAGAGATCAACCCTCTTAAACCCGAGAGAAATCCTTTTTGAAGCAAGAACACAATTGATCCTATAAGCCTTGAATGTGTAATGAAGTGCAGCAGTGGCTTAGGATTCTTTTAACCTCTGTAAATTACCTAAATGATAAGTATTTGATGAATGTTTAAAGGCAATTTCAGAAACTCTTCTTTTTCTAAAAAATCTGAATGTTTTTCACTTGAAAAATTGCACAAAGATCAAAGCTTATGGGTATGTATATCTCTGCAATTTTTCTGAACAAATAACCTATTTATAGCCCTTGAAAAGACAAAT
>BQKN01060065.1:4238-19169 GCA_022839385.1 Asparagus kiusianus
CAAAAAGTCAACCCCCAAGTCAACACGATGTGACAGGGGTGGCAAGTTCGAAAGTCAACTCAATGACACGAGCCAAACTCAACCCACCAGCTGTAGACTCGAGACTCCGACGACGGCCAGTCGATAAACGCAGCGCCGGAACAACTTCGGTTATTCGACAAAGCACCGGATAAACCGAAGATCGAAAGAGCCGAGAGTTGAAGCAAACCACAGGTCCCTTAGGCCGACTGAAGGCTGGACCAATCATATCCAAAGTATTCCGGGCTCTTCTATAAAAGAAACGAGTCCGAAACACTTTGGAGGGGGTATCTGTAGGCATCAAAAATTACCGATAGGTCCCCGAACATAGCTCGGTGTCAACGAGCGGCGACCGAACGTCACTACCCGGTTAACAAGAGCTCAAATGACGCCGGTGAGCGACTGAAGCAAACCGACGGATTACGTGAACCGACAGAATGTCAGAATCGCAAGGATACGGGTTGACCGAAAACCCCGCTATCACTGCAATCGGACCAACGCCCGCTGCGCCTCGATCACCCCACAGATAATCCAACCATTGGGGCTTTCAGAGCTCGCCGTCACGATTCCAACGCATCCGAAATCACCCAAATCCGAGTTCGGACAAAAAGTCAACGGCGAGTCAACGGCGGGACAACGGCACAGCCCCGGGCCGAACCGGGGACACACGAAGCTGTCTCGGCTGGCTCGAGACACCCCATGGGGGGTGTCCCGGCTTGGCCAAGACACCCCTAGGGGGGTGTCTCTCCTCTTAGGGGTGTCCATATCAGCCCCCCCCTCTCCTTTTGGCTATAAATAGCCCCCTAGGCCTCCTTTGTGAGAGGCTCTTAATTTTGGCGCTGATTTAGCTCTTGGAGAAGAATTTCCGGTCTTGGGATTATCCTCGAGATCTGAAATTCTAGAGTCTGAAGCGGCGAAGCCCTGCTGGAGTGAGGAGTCAGAGTTTCTTCATCAAGGTTCATTCACCCCCCCTCTCTGATCCTTAGTGTTGCTCCTTTGCGGTGACACTAAGAAGAGCTATTATCTCGTTTTAGCCGAGATATACGCTTATAACCTCTAGATCTTGCGCGGATCGACGAGGTTCTGTTTCTATATCCTACGCGGATAGACGAAACTCTGCCGGATTTTATCGGCAAGGATCTTGAAGAGTCGGCGGTCCACGGACATCGACGTCCCCGTCACAGGCCAACAACCCACGCAAGCGAGACCGTACCAAACCGGGCTCTCGTGTTTATTTTCGTTTAAGTTGTAACCCTTTTGTTTTCATTTTATACTGTTGTAACGCCTGAAGTTGTAACAGATCTCGAAAAAGAGAACATCAATGAAAACAGCAACTTTTACCGGAAACAAGCTGGCGACCACAGTGGGAGCCGCCGACCTCGCTGCCGAGATCGGAGTGACGCAACCGGCCTTCAAGATCCGGGTGAATGAAGAGATCGAATACGAATTCGATCAGAAGAAGTTCGAAGAGTACCTCTCCTCCTCCTCCTCCAGATCTGCCTCTCCGCACCGGCGCAGGAGGAATTCATCTCCAAAAAGGGCTCGCGGGATCTCCAACTCCTCAATTCAAGACCCCGCCGTCGCTGCCACTACACTTGCACCACACAACGGCCTTGCGTCGATCAGTGTGGTCAAGAACGTAGATCCAACCGCGACAAAGGCGATAGGTGATGCTGCTCCAACTCCATCAAAGAGAGCGCTTCAAAGACGTCGCCAACGTCTCGCTCAACAGCTCGCCAAGGCCAAGGAGTCAAAGGATGGAGTGCGCTATGCAGAGGACTTGAAGTCGAGGCAGCAACAAGAGCAGCGGCAGGTAATCAACTTCCCCTCCAAATCAGGAGCGAATGAGTGGATCCGCGTCAAGAGGAACCGCTCCACGCTCGAGGAGCGAATCAAGAAGCGCCGTGCTCTACTTGCACATGCCCGGCTCCTCCTAAAGAAGGCAGAGGAGATGCAGCAAGAATCGGCGGTCAAAACGCCGTCCAAGAGCAAATCGGTGTGGGTGCCCAAGGCAAACCCAACACCTCAAACCAAGAAGGGCAAAATTATCGCCCAGAGTTCAACCAAATCAGAGCCTACTCCTCCCGTACCGGCACCCTCAACAGGGCCAGGTAAAAAAGGGGATCATTCAAGATCCCAGCTTCCTTTGACGAATCGTCTCGGTCCCTTACCGGAGAACCGAGGCAGAATACCCGTCAAAGAACGGCTGGGACCATTGAAAGGTCCCCAAACTAAAATCCAGACTGGGGGTGGAATCAATCCCCCCAAGAATATTGACAAAGGGAAAGCCCCCATCACCGGTCGCATTGAATTGCGAGCCGAACTGAAAGAGCCTGTTCAATTTCTACGCTCCCAAAAGCGTAAAGTTGAACGGGCCACTCTTGAAAAGTCTAACCAATTTTTGCATTCCCAAAGGGAAACACACTCATCTGAGGATGAGCGTGTTATACCGAGGGACATCCACCAGCACTCCGTAGGTTGCTCCAGCTATCAAGCTGATGAGCTGTACTACAGGGCTGGGGGTGTGGAAAAATCTCGAAAGAGGTACATGCAGGAGTCCCACTGCCCGTGTGCCAACATTATCAAGGCAGTGCTGTCCGAGTGTTGCTGTGCCCAGACCCCAACAAGAATCTCGGTATTCGAGAGACTCTCCAAGCCGAAGCGTTTCCACAAGAAGAAACCGCTCCGCCGAGAGGATGAATACTCGAAAGTGTCAGTCAACATGACCGGCAGAGGGGGATCAACACCACGTCTCAACTTGGATCAGCTTGCCGAAGCATCCCGATGCATGACATGGTTACGATCGGGAACCATCAAACGGAGCACTTACCCAAGAGTACACAAGGGACTTTCCCTAGAAGAGGAGGAATCCGATGCTGATTCTGATACCTGCTCCGCCGTCGCATCCGATGACACGGCTTCAAGTGCAGGCCAACCTTATGAATCGCTCATGATCAGCGCTGAGCAAATGTCGAAGATACTTGAAGAAGCCCTGGCCAAGCAAAAGGAGAGCTTCAAATTTGAAATGGAGATGGCCATGCAGCGGATGAGGGAGATGCACGATCAACAGATCGCGGCAATGACGGTTCACCAAGGAGAACCGAGCCAACGCAATCCAGAGGAGCATGAACGGGAAGCGGATAATGTCAACATTCCTCCCGTCAATACCAACACTGGGGGTGGTCCCGCAGAAGAAAATGCAAAAGAGGACCACGCCGCCTCTCCCAGAAGCCACTCGAAGACCGAGACGAGTGAGGACAGGAAGATGAAAGACCTGGAGAGCAAGATCAATGCATTGATGAATGCCCAGGAGGTAAAAAGATCCGGTATACCCTGCCCATATCCGAGGGAGTGGGAATCGATCCCATATCCGGCAAAGTTTAATCTGATTAACTTTACGCCGTTTGATGGGAAGGGTTCCCCTACCCAGCATTTAATCTATTTCAAGTCTCATTTAGGAATCATTTCCGGAAATGAGCCCCTCATGGTGCGGTCATTCGTTGGCACTCTTCGCGGATCTGCCTTCGATTGGTACCGCCGTCTCAAGCCTGGGAGCATCAACGGCTGGGATGACATGGAGGACATGTTCCTAACAAACTTCTTTGATGATGACACCGAGGTTTTAATCGGCACGCTGTTCGACGAAAAACAAAAGAACGGCGAGACGGTTGAAAACTTCGTGAAAAGATTCCGGAACAAAGCTATGAATTGCAGGGATCCGGTCAGCGAGGATTTCATCCTTGAAACCTGCCACAACAACCTCACGCTCGATATCCTTGAAGCCATGGGAATGGCGCCGTCCAAAACCTGGAAGGACTTGAAAATGCGAGGAGAAAGAGCCGAGCGATTCCTCAAGAGGAAGAAAGCGGAGAGGGGGCAAATACCCAACAATCCCCCGCAACCAAATTTTACCCCCAAAGGTAAAGGGAAGGCGCATGCAAATGCGGTGGTCGCAAATCAGGTCTTTGAGGTGCAAGCACAGCCGCAGCAGCCTCAACAGCCCCAGCAGCCGCAACAACACCAACAGAGGGCGCCTCAACAACCCAGGTGGCAACAACAGCCCCAGAAGCAAAAGGTTGGAGAGCCGAGGTTCCCAAAAGTTTACTCATTCAAAGAGGATGAAATCCCGGGTATTTTCAAATACCTCGTGGAGAACAACAAGATCAAACTGCCGCCAATTCAGGATCAGGAAGATGCCAAGAGGGTCAACGATTCGAAATATTGCGCATTCCACCGAGCGGTGCACCATCCTACCAAGGTGTGCTACGCTCTCAAAGATAAAATTCAGGCCCTAATCGATGTTGGGGTTATCACCATGAAGCAGCCCAAAGAGAAGAAGGTGGGTGCAAATACCGTGTCCATTAGCTTTGGATCCGTACCCTCGAGTTGGTTTCAACACGAGTCGGTGATCAAAGCAGCGGTGAAGACAGTAAACGATGATCCACACCAGCAGCGCCAGAAAGGGCTTGTGCCACACACAGCCCCGAATGGCGAAATCTGGTGGGTTCATCCGGACTTGGTCGCAGATGAACAGTGGGCCGGGACCTCTTCCACAAAGAACAAGAAGAAGTCGAAGAGGAAAGGTAAATCATGCTACGGTGCTTCTGCCATACCGGGGGTGGATGATGACAAAATTCCAACCTTCCCACTTTCTGAGGACGAACAGGAAGCCTTTGCAACTCGGAGCGGGAACGAATATCACTTCAAGTATCCGGATGCTACTGAGCAGTTGGGTACCAAAACCCCACCTTCCAAGACACTGTCAGAACTGGGGATTTCCGCAATTCCCCCAACACCTGCGGTGGCTACGGAGAGAATCCCGCAGAAAGATAAGGGAAAGGAGCCTATACGTCAAGAAGCTCAGAACCCGAGGCCGTCTCGATTCAATAATCCAATTGGACGAGATAAACCGGGGAATGCAAGCTCTCAGCCCCATTTCGACATTATGGCGCAATTGGCCAACATCCCGGCCAGGATAACTCTATACGAGTTGCTGCGGTTGTCGAAGGATACACGGAAGGCACTTCAAGAAGCCTTGAGTGATTCCGAAGCCTTCTTGACTCGGATCAAGCCATCTTCCGAAGAACCGGAGTCCTCAGCTCAACAATGCAATCTGGCGGCTCATCACTTTCCCTGCATCTCTTTCACCAAAGAAGACATGCAGACGAAGAACTCCAATCATGATAGACCGTTGTATTTCACCGGGCATATCGGCTCCAGCGTTGTCAACCGGATCCAAGTCGATCCGGGTTCCGCTGTGAGCATCATGCCATTCCGATTGATGCATCATCTCGGAATCCCGACTAGCAAATTAGCGTCCACTGGCACGACGATTTACGGATTCAACACCAGCGGGTCTAGACCCTTGGGAAAGATCCGAATTAAGTGCCAGATCGGGGATTTGAAGTCGGAGGTCACATGCTATGTGATTGACGCGGAAACTTCCTATAATTTGCTGTTGGGTCGACCTTGGATCCACGGTAACCTTATAGTCCCGTCGACACTGCATCAGTGCTTCAAATATGTGGGCACAGATAATGAAGTCAAGACGGTGGTCGCGGATAAGCAACCGTTCAAGGGATTGGAGAATTATTTCACCGATTCCCTTTTATACGGCGCTGAATCCGATACTGAACCATCGGCCCAAGGAACGGACAGCGGAGATGAAGCTGATACCGAACCAGGGCTTGATTATGATGGCGGTTTTGTTTTAAACGACATTGTACCCATTGTAATCAATCTTGACGATGATGAATCATCGGAAGATAGTTGTAATTGGCAACTTGCCGAAGAACTATCAATAAACGATGATTTAGAGTACTCGACGGGTCTTGATGATATCACCAACGAACTCTATGCTAACCCTGATTTATATATGCCTCTTCAATCATTTTGTTTGACAAAGAAGCAGGTACACGACCCTTGCGGGACAACGTTCATCATCCCCGCAGGGATTGGGGGTGGAAAGGAGGTCGTCTACGGCAAAGGAAGAGCATCTCCGATACCCAACCACTTCCTGGAAACAGAAGACGACGATGATAAACCAGCCCGTCATCTATCCAAATACGATGCGAAAGCGCGTAACATGATGGAAATGCATGGCTATGACTTCAAGATCGGAGAAGGTCTTTTCTTTGGTCGAGGTCCACGGGTTCCACCCCGGATGGCCTATGTACCAAAGGGAAAACCCGATAATTACTACCGCCACAAAAGAGGGCTAGGCTACGTCTCGTCAGATGATGAGTGTGGCTGGCAAATCATTGACCAAATTGCTAACAAGACTAGGAAGGGATATTCTTCCGACTCTTCGGGTTGGGATTCCGACGCTAGTCTTGGTGAAGTGTTTAAGAAGCTAATGTCGAACATGGTCACGGTTGATCCAACGACAATGGAAGAAGATGATGAGATGCCGACATGGAAAGACCCGTGGGTTCATCACTTAAGCATGCAGTATGGAGATAGGTTCGAGCAAAGAGAGCCTCCTACCGAAGACCAAGTTGTTCAAGTGAATATGGGAACCGAGGAGAATCCAAAGCCAATATTCATCAGCGACAGCCTCCTACCTGAGGAGAAGGAGGAGTTGATTTCTCTTATCCGGGAGTATATCGACGTGTTCGCCTGGAATTATGAAGACATGCCAGGTCTCGACCCAAACGTAGCAGTGCATCGTCTCGACATCAAGCCGGAGGTCAAACCAGTCAAACAACAACAACGACGGTTTCGTCCTCAAATGATGGAAGCAATCGAAGCTGAAGTCAAAAAGCTCGTTGATTCGGGATTTATCCGAGAGGAGCAACATCCCGAATGGCTTGCCAATATTGTTCCGGTCCTAAAGAAGAACGGGAAGATCCGGATATGCATTGACTTCAGGGACCTCAATGCTGCTTGCCCAAAAGATGACTTTCCTCTCCCCATCACGGATGTTATCATCGACAACACGTGTGGGTTTGAGAGGATGTCCTTTATGGATGGCTTCTCTGGTTACAACCAGATAAAGATGCATCCAGAGGATGAGAAGCACACTGCATTTAGAACGCCTCTCGGCGTATTCTGCTACACAGTTATGCCCTTCGGCTTGAAGAATGCAGGTGCTACATATCAGCGAGCTATGTCAAAGATCTTTCAGGAACATCTCCGAAAGACAGTCGAGTGCTACGTGGACGATTTGGTCGTGAAAAGTCGTGATAAGAATGATCACATCAAAGACTTGAAGACCATGTTCGACTTGATGCGGGCCCATCAGTTGAAGATGAACCCTACCAAATCCTTCCTCGGAATGGCTAGTGGAAAATTCTTGGGATTCGTCGTCACCACCAAAGGTATTCACATTGATCCAGACAAAGTAAAAGCGATCAATGAATTGCAACCTCCGAGGAACCTCAAGGAGCTCAGAGGACTGCAAGGGCGATTGGCATATATCCGTCGGTTTATCTCAAACCTATCGGGAAAATGCCAACCATTCTCCAGGCTCACAAAGAAGGGCGTGTCATTCGTATGGGACGATGCTTGTCAAAAGGCATTCGAGAGTATCAAAGAATATCTCTCGAAACCTCCCGTACTCGTTGCACCGAAATCAGGCAAACCGTTCTTGATTTATGTCAAGGCGACGAGCCACTCATTAAGTGCATTGCTTGCACAAGATGACGATAACGGTCACGAGCAGGCGGTATATTACTTAAGCCGAACCATGGTAGGCGCAGAATCTCGATATCCCATGATTGAGAGGGAATGCCTAGCCTTAGTGTTCGCCATCCAGAAGATGCGGCATTATTTGGTTGGACAAACTATCTACGTCATCTCCAAAGTTAACCCGGTCCGAGTATTCATGACTCAACCGGCTTCCATGAGCTGGCGATTAGCAAAATGGGCTTTACTCTTGTCCCAATACGATCTGCACTTCAAGCAGCAGAAGTCAGTAAAAGGACAGGCCATCTGCGATCTCCTGGCATCTAATCCAACGACGGACGCCGCCGAGATATATGACGATTTACCTGATGAAACCCACGAAGTCAACGCAACTTCACACCAACAAGTGTGGCGTTTGTACTTCGACGGCGCTTCGCGAGCAGCTAATGCTGCAGGTACTCCTGGATGTTCTAAGGTCTCCTCCGGAGTTGGAGTAGTCTTAGTTTCCCCGGGAAAACATGTGATGCCTCGAGCCTACTCACTAACTGAGCCGTGCTCGAATAATGTGGCAGAATACAACGCACTGATTATAGGCCTCAACTTCGCCAAGGAGCTGGGGGTTGAGTATCTCGAAGCCTTCGGTGATTCTCAACTAATCGTCAAACAAGTGCAAGGGGAATACGAAGTCCGAAGTCAGGATTTGCTACCATACCACAAGATGGCAGTGGAGCTAGCGGAATCGTTTGAAGGGTTCTTCATCGAGCACGTTCCGCGGCTGCAGAACACCTATGCAGATGCGTTAGCAGCTTTAGCTGTATCCTTGGCACAGCCACCCGGAACAGAACAATTTGTTACGGTAAAAATGCATCAACTCTTGGTGCCACTTCATGATGAGAATGGCAAGGAGGAAGAGGCCCGGGAGGTGCACACAACTCAGGCTGAGTTTGAACCCCGAGATTGGCGTTTTCCCATCATCGACTACGTCTTGCATGGAATCTTGCCAGAAGACGTGAAGGAGAGAGAGTCGATCAGACGAAGAGCTCCAAGATTCTACTATAATACAGAGAATCGAACGCTATACCGCAGGGGGTATGATGGCGTGTTGGCACGGTGTCTATCAACCAAAGAAGCTGAAGAAGTGCTTAAAGAGGCACATGAAGGAGAGTACGGCGCGCACCAACCCGGTCCCAAGCTCTATGATCGCATCAGGAGAATGGGATACTTTTGGCCCTCCATGATGCATGAGGCAATTGTATACGCCCGGAAGTGTCACGCGTGTCAGGTACACGCGAATTACATGCACCAGCCTCCGGAACATCTACATCCTTCGGTTACGTCGTGGCCGTTCGAGACCTGGGGAATGGACATTGTTGGTCCTATAAACCCCCCATCAGTAAAAGGCGATCGGTTCATCCTGGCGATCACTGATTACTTCTCCAAATGGGCTGAGGCAGTCCCACTCAAAGAAGTCAAGACGAGCAACGTCATTGCATTCATCAAGCACCATATCATCTACCGGCATGGTGTTCCAAGACGAATCATACACGACAACGGTCCTCAATTTATCAGCAACGCCTTCATAAGGTTCTGCGAAAAGTTCAAAATTCAGGACATCTCGTCAACAGCCTATAACCCCACAGCAAACGGGTTAGCTGAAGCCTTCAACAAGACTATCATAAAGCTCTTGTCAAAGCTTGTGAAGAATAGCAAGCGAGATTGGGATGATAAGCTCGGTGCAGCTCTATGGGCCTATCGTACCACGGTACGTACACCGACCGGCGCAACCCCGTATTCACTGGTATACGGATGTGAAGCTGTTCTCCCTTTGGAAATCCAAATTCCATCTCTTCGGATCGCTCTTGCAACCCAGATGACGACCGAAGAACAACATCAGAAGCGCCTCGAAGAACTCGAGATGCTCGATGAAAAGCGCCTGGAAGCTCAGCAGCATATTGAGTTTTACCAAGCCAGAATTTCTAGAGCCTTCGACAAAAAAGTTCGACAAAGGAGTTTTAAGGAAGGGGACTTGGTCTTAACCGAGAAACGTCCTATGATCCTTAACTCCAAGAAGAAAGGCAAATTTGAACCCAAATGGGAGGGACCGTTCGTAGTAGAAACAGTTTACTCGAACGGCGCCTATCGTCTAGTCACCAAAGACGGTGACCGACTCATGATGCCAATAAATGGCAAATTTCTGAAGAGGTACTATCCTTAGTATCCTCAGAGGGATTGAGGTACCGGGAAGTTCCCGGAAGAATACCACATCGGGGTATTCTTAGGGATAACCCGGTCGCTGATGAGCAAGAAGTCAATATTCGAATTCCGAATATTCTTGTTTGTCAGAATTTAACTCTCACAAACATTCTTTTGCTGAGAAGAGATCTAATCGTTGATTCTCCCCTCGCAGAACTTTCAGTGGTTTTTGACTACTCATAGTCTTCACCACACCATTCCAGCTTGGTCAAACCTTACGACAGTTAGGGCCAAAGCCAAATTCCCCTCTCGATTCGCTCAAAGAACGAGAGGTCCACAAATCGAGTGATCAAACCTTCTTTCGGTTATGATCATTCTCACACTCCCCACTTGGTCAAACCTTACTACAGTTAGGACCACAACCAAAATCCCCTCTCGATTCCTCCAATGAACGAGAGGTCCACATTCAATTCAAATGACCAAACCTTACGACAGTTAGGGTCGTTCGAACTTTTCGATTCGATAACCAAACCTTACGACAGTTAGGGTTATCCGAATCTTTTCAATTCTCGGAGTGGAGATCCCACTTCTAGTTTCACATGTCGGATCCTGGGGGTGGAGATCCCACCTCGAGTTTCCTTTCCTGCTGAAGATAGAATATAAAATTCTTCCTCTTCAGAGTCAAATGACCAAACCTTACGACAGTTAGGGTCGTTTGAACCTTTCGATTCGATAATCAAACCTTACGACAGTTAGGATTATCCGAATCTTTTCGATTCTCGGAGTGGAGATCCCACTCCTAGTTTCACCTGGCGGATTCTGGGGGTGGAGATCCCACCCCGAGTTTCCTTTTTCTGCTGAAGATAGAATATAAAATTCTTCCTCTTCAGATCCGAATGACCAAACCGACTGAAGGTACGGTCGTTGGAACCTTTTCAGCTGCAGACAGAATATAAAATTCTTCCTCTGCAGCATCAGGAGATAGAATATAAAATTCTTCCTCTCCCTTTTTCCCCCTATCTTTGCTTTCAGAAAAGACGGGGATTAAGTCAACATTTAACAAGCGTTGCCGGGTAGTCTTTCCCGTGAGAAAGACGAAGTCTATGTATTCCAAAGCATAGCACCACTTTCCCCTGTCTTTGCTTTTAGAAAAGACAGAGATGAAGTCAGCGCCTAACACGCGTTGCCGGGTAGTCTTTCCCGTGAGAAAGACGAAGCCTATGTATTCAAAATCATAGCAACAAGTCTAAGAGAAGCAATTTTCTTAGCGCAACGTTACATGCGGAACGGATTTAGACAATTCGCATGCTAGCCCGATGCAAACGGCAATCGGTAAAGGCAAGTTAAACCCGTTGAGGGCTGGGGGTTGGCCAATAATCCCAAAGTCTATACCTAACACGTATAGCCGGTTTAGTCTTTTACCGATTAAAGAAGATACCACGGCATATCAGGAAACATCATGTAAAAAGAAGCAAATAAGGAGTCTCTAATAAAAGATCAAGACAAAAGCATATAACAACAAGTTCGTCAATCCGAAGGCAGCTGATGACTAAGAATGTGAGACTCTAAACCGGAAAGCCTGTCCATATAGCTCTGCTCAAACTCTGCCTGCACGCGAGCTCGGACAGAATCCTCGGAACTGCTCAAGACCTCAGCGGCTTCAGTTCGTAGCTTCATCAATCCCTCCTGTGTTGATCCCAGCTTGTCGAGCGTCCACTCACGAGAGCGCTCCAATCCAACCAGGTCCTCGGTGATTATAGCGGCAGACTCTTCAGCACGTCCCAAGGCCTCCTTCAGCCTAGCTATCTCTGCACGAGTGGAATCTAGGGAGCTGAGTAACTCGCCTCTGCTGGTGTCCTTCTTCGCCAGGTTGGCCATCAGCTGTGCAACAGAGTGCTCGCGTGAACGGAGCTCGCTGCTAATGGAAGATCTCAAGTCACGCCATTGAGTCATTCTATCCTCCATCTGAGAGGACATGAAAGAAGAAGCTCCACCAGCCTTCAAATCCCTCAATTCTTGAACCTCTGACTCCAGAGCAGTAAAATCAGCAGTGAAGGAATCAGCCAACTCTGGGTATCCTTCTTCCCTCATCATCAGCATGTGGCGAGAAAAGGAACGCCTGAACTGGTCAAAGCAATATCCTCGGAGGAGAAGTTTCTCAATCATGCCATTATAAAAGGCGGTGAAGAAGTTGAGGTCCGCGCGAAAAATCTCTTTCTCAGGATCGGTATCAGCCAAAAGGACGCGAACATACTCATGTAGGGATGATCGAGCTCCTGCAAACAACAATGGGGAAGTTAAGAGATTATCAAATACGACAAGGAAACCCGAGAGGAAATTCGAAGTATACCTGTACTGGCGGAATTTCCCTCGGGTGGAGGCACGGCAGACTCTGAGATAACAGCAGGATTAGCTATGAAGGGTGCATCAACCCCTGCAGACAAATCAGTCGTATCTCTCGGCTGTGGCAAAGAGACATGGCTCTCAGGCGGAATATCAGCCCTGGAAACTGCAGCAGCATCAGGCACAATGCCTGGTCCTACAGTTATACCTCTTTATTAGTCAAAATGCGAATTTAGGCAAATAAAGAGAGTCAGGGTGATAAGATCAGCGGCATACCCGCAAGTCCATCATCTTCTGCAACACGGGGAGGGTCGGTAGTCAAAGGAGAATCAGTCCTGGTGGCCGATGAGGTACCTGTGAGTGCATCGCTCGTAAAGGGCGGTCCCGCAGTTCCTCTGGCGGCCTGTTCAGCCAGCATATCGACTAGCAGCCCAGCGTCAGGACCACAGAAACTCGGCGCAGAGGCATTCCCCTGGTCTTCAAAACCTACATCACGGAAAGATTCATCCTCAGTCGAGTTCTCTTTCCCCACGATTAAAAGAGATATTAGCAGATGTAGGTATACCTGAGTAAGGAGCGGTGGGCTCGACGCTATACTCTGGCCCAAGATCAATGTTCAAATCGATGCCCAGAGAACCGTCATGAAGGGCGTCGCACATCTGCTGCACGAAGCAATCCATGTTATCCGGACCAGGGGATGCAGGAGGCAATGGAAGTTCACCCTCTTCAAGCAACTCTGGAACATAAAGTACGGTTATGAATCCCCGAATAGGAAATCTGGCTTCTTTAAAGCCTCAGTAGAAGTGGCATCTGCGGTGAGGGGAGCATCGGTGATAAGTTGGCGTAAACAGTGACGCCCTCCCTCCTTTATCAGCCGACGGAACTCGTCTGAACGATCATGTCCAAACTGCGGAAGGGGATCGATGATCTGCCTAGCGGAAGCTGAAGAGAACACTTCCTTGCTGCAACCAGTAGGGGCATGGTGAGGGAGACTACCCCCGGAAAAATCAACTGCAACAGAGCATGAAGATGGAATTAGAAAATTCATGTCATAAGATTAATCGCGGGATAACCGGAGTGACGATTTCGAGCGTCCTACACCAAGAGGACGGTACGTATCATCACGTATATACCGTGATAATATATACCGACCTGTAAGGTGTAAGACGACACGAGATCGCCCCGATATATCCAAAGACTTGAATTGGCTAAAGCAAAACAAGTCTGAAACCTTAACCCCCGCGTGAGGGGTATCGGTTCTTCCTTCATGACCCGCGAGAGGTCAATCCGGGATGCAGACCTTAACCCCCGCGTGAGGGGTATCGGTTCTTCCTTCATAACCCGCGAGAGGTCAATCCGGGATGCAGACCTTAACCCCCGCGTGAGGGGTATCGGTTCTTCCTTCATAACCCGCGAGAGGTCAATCCGGGATGCAGACCTTAACCCTCGCGTGAGGGGTATCGGTTCTTCCTTCATGACCCGCGAAAGGTCAATCCGGGATATAGGAAATCAGAATCCTCACCCCCATAAAAAGAAGCCGCTGAAGAAGATACAGCGGGAGCCTCCTCTTCGCTGTGCTGCGAGCGGGAGCGACTCCTGGAAAGCTGAGCACGACGAGAAGACATCACAAATCTGCAGTAAAGAGCAGTACATCAGGTACAACATATAATACACGAAATATCGAAAAAAAAAGGGGAAATTAAGCACTTAGACTTGAAATCCTATAAACAAATAGGATTTTACAGTTAAAGTCTAATTAAACCTACGAATTTCGTGCACGCAAAACGATAATCGTCGTTTCGCGATAAATTTTGGCGAAATACCCAAAATACCCCCCGTGCTCAAGGCCAAATTCAGGTCAAGGACACGTGCAACTCGGGGCATGGTCGTTATATTTGATCATCTAACGTCCCGGTACCCTGTATTTCTGATCAAATTTTGCAAATAAGTCCTTTTGCAGAATTTGGTCAATTTTACATAAAAGCCCCTCCTCGAACTTTTGGTTTTGCACCCACGTGCCTTTACCAAAAATTCGATCAAGGGTTTGTGGTCAACACTCTATGAATTTCAGCCCCAAATTCGTGGTTATTTTGCAAATTAGACCCCAGAAAATTACATGGGCTGTTTTGCAAATAAACCCCTCCCAAACAATTCCTTTAACACTTTTGCATAAAGCACCCCATTTCTTCATCAAATGGGCACAAACCCAAGTCCCAAAATTTCAACCATCTTGACACAAAAAACCCCACAAAATTTCAGCCACATTTTGCGAATAAGCCCCTCAAATTTCGGCTACCACCCATTTTGCACAAAAACCCCAAAATTTTCGGCTCTTTGCAATAAACCCCCCAAAGTATATTACATACATGATCCCTAGCCTATTTGCAAACATAAAAATGCAAATTTTACCAAGGAATAGGAGGATGGAAGAAGGGTCTTACCCAAGTCAAGAGAGCTTCTTCCGAGCTCGGAAATGGAGGCCAAGACCCTCGTTTGGAAGAGGAGAAGAATCCGGCAATTGGGTATCCACCAAAATCCAAACTTTCCTTGTGGATTGATAGGTTCTTCAATGAAGGAAGAGGGCTTGAGGAGGAAGATGAACAAAACCGAAAATGAAGGGGGAATTTCGGTTTTGGGGGGGGCTCTCTCTCTCTCTCTTGAATTTCAAAATAAGGAAGGGGGGGGACCATGCCTAGGTGTACAAGAGACAAAAGAAGAGAGAGAGGGGGACCACTAGGGGAGACACACCCC
>BQKN01060069.1:0-32890 GCA_022839385.1 Asparagus kiusianus
AGCAACTGGAGAAGAGATCATAAGTCGACTTATCAGACCTGATAAGTTGACTTGCCAGAGCCCAAAATCAACATTCCAGAGCAGATCGTAAGTCGACTCATGCACGAACATAAGTCGACTTACCATAAGTCGACTTATGCCTGTGCATGAGATGACCGAAAATATGCTTTTCCAAGTTCTTCTCCACAGTAGCCTCCTCTGCTTTAGCAGTCCTGAATGCTTGTTGATGCTAACATTATGGTGCAAATTAATTTTACTTAGTATCTAACTATCTATATACAGATCTGCATAGTTGAATCTATATAATAATCTGAAAATTTCACATTGTTTCTTCACCATTTTGTGCAAACTTTTCAATCTTTTAGGTTAGAACTTATGAAAGAAAAATAAATTGAAAATAATCATGGTTCTAATCCCTCTCTCTGTCTGTGCCTAACTCTATGCCTGGCTTCTTTAGGAACTATAAAGAACTGATGGCTCAATGCAACCTTTTAGGAAGATCAGATGCTCGTGCACGTAAAAAGCTTGAGAAATCCAAAGAAAAGATAGCGAAACTAAATGTAAGTCTTTTACAACCACAGAAATATTTCTACATTCTGCTTTAAGTGGATCTAGCTGTAATGATTTCCTGCTTATTGTCTGAATCAGACAAGGTTGCAAGAATTGGAGAAGGCACTTGAACAAAAAGAAAACGAGGTCCTTAGAAATTTGAAGTCTTCATATAAAGGCGGAGGTGGGAAACCTGTGGAAGAGATGGCAAAATTAGTTAACCATTCAGATCATCTAAAAAGAAGTACCAACTGTCCTGCAGCCAAAAATTCTTCTACTTTCTTGGTGCCAAACGAAAGAGACAGTGTGATTGATTTAGAAGCTGATTCTTGCTTTATGGATGAAGAAAGTTTTGGGCTGTCCCCCAAGATGAATAAGCATCCGACACCTGATTCAGATTTCCAGGAGTCGCCAATATATTCGAAAGGAGCTATTTTAAAAAATCCCGAACACTTGTCTGCTAATCAAGAAATTGGTGTAGCTGATAAACCCTTGAGTTCATACATTAATAGGAAGAATGAAGATAAGGGCATTTCTGAACAGCTAAAAGCGAAGAAAGTTACACATGTAGCAAGTGCCACTTGGATGACAGAAACAATAATTATTGATGACACTTCCAAGCAAACACCTACAACTGCACTGAAAAAAGAAGCTCAAACGCACAATTCTGCTGTTAACTCTGGTGAGTCTTTTTATCTTGTCACGAAATTTAAGATTACTTTCAAGCATCATTTGGTTCTACTTTCAAGCATCATTTTGTTCCATTTGATTAAAATCATACTTATTAGGTTTTGTGTAACTGTGTGCAACCAATATTAGATTTCATTTGTGCATAGTATTGATGTATCAAGAATTGGATTTCCACGCCACATTCATATCTTAATTTATATAGAAATAGAATATAGCTACTTTGATTCATATATGCATATCTTTCCTCTAGTCTCTAGGTCTCTTTGTTTTGTGTTATGTGAATGTTTGAAAGTAATCTTTTTGTGCTCAAATGCTTGAGAAAAGCAAATCCTTTCTTTCAATGATTAAGCTCGCAACTCGTCCTTTATTTATATGCTTACTTGCATTTTGAAGTTGATCTACATTGGTTGGTAAATTTATCTCAATTTGTTCATCGACACTCGTCTCATGGCTGATCCATGTAAACATCAGGTGGGCTTTTTGGATCAGAAAGTGCAAATAGAACCGGGAAATGGTGCAGGTCTTCTTCCTTTGGAACGGGTGCAAGTAACGTGGAGTTAATATCCGTCGGATCCGATGGCAGAGGTGGGAGGATCAAGGTGCTGAGAGATCATGATCAATCTTTGGTGGGTGTTTAGCTCTAGTTTATGATTGTCGTCAGATTTTATGACTTGCATTCTCTTTTTCTTGTTTATGCTGTATTCTTTATATTGCGCAGGATGCGAAGGCAAAACTATTGTGGCCCAAGAAACAAAAGCATGGAACTCAACGAAGTGGACAGTTTCACATTGAACACTTTTTTAAATCAGGGAGTTAAAAGATTACCTGGGCCCTTGAAGAAGTCAACGCTGACCACTTGTTCCTGCTAAAGATTAACAGTCTTTTTGTGTAGAAGGCTACAGATTTTGTTGTATATTCAGTGAAATAACAGTCTAAATTTAAATTGTTGTGCTGTAATATGTAAATTTTTTGGACATGTCTCCATTTAGAAATAGATGCTGGCAACTTGCATGAGATACAAGCAAATGTTAGTCATGAGATACAAGAAAATGCTACTGGGTATATTTCAATTTGTGATTTTTTTTGAAATAGAACCTTTTTATTTGTCTGTATAGTTTGCAAGTTTTTATACAGGTTTATCTCGGCTCTCAACTTATTGGTGTCTTGGTTCTTCAAATTGTGCTCTCATTAGCAATTATGAGATAGTATAGTGAAATTTAATTTAAAAAGCTATTTTCAATTGCACTCTCTTTATTTTTGGAAGCTTAGTGGTCTTCTTCTTCTGTATCCTAATCTTATATTACTTTTAACAGGATTAATTAATGTAGATTGATTAGAAGCTGAATGGTTATTTTTCAACTCATATCATTATTCGATTTTAACAGACATCATACAGAATCACGTGGGTATTACTATCTATATCCGTAATTAGTAAGCAAATATAAACATAATAAATAACATATCCATTGACCTTGTAATGCAAAATTATCAGATTGGTATATTTTGTTGAACCTTAGTGACACATTAGTATATTTTCTTACTCCGGCGTCAATTTGGCATATATATGTAGGCTATGACGACAAATTAGCCTGTATTTTTGCCGGAGCCAAAATTCCGGCCAAAATGAGTCACGTGATCCTTGTTGGATTTTTTGGTCAAAACCGCTTTCCAAAATGAGTTTTCAAACTATATATATATTAACTACAAATACTTTTCATAAATGCTTAGTAGCATAGTGGAAAGTTATAAGTTTTGATGTTTCAAAAGGTCCTCTGTTCGAGACTTGCCAACGGTAAGCCGAGAAGTGTTTTATTTTAATTAATCCCTCATAAGTTCTAGTGGGTCGTGGGCTCGTGGGCCAATGGCCAATGGGCTGGGGATCGGGGCTAATTGGGCTGAGGCGCTTTGTTAGGCGCACTTTGCACTTCGCACGGATGCATCGGGGCGAGGTGGCGCCACAAAGGTTGCCTCGCAGGCTGCTTTGCAGCATGCGGACATTCGCACGAGGGTGTGACCCTAGCGTTCTCGCAATCAGACGAGATTCGTCAATTGGTTGACGAGGTTCGCTCGTTCGACGATGTTCGTTCATTTAACGAGGTTCGCTCGTTTGACGAGGTTCGTCCTACAGACGATGTTCGTCTGATTTGCTGAGACGTGACCCTCGCGTTTCGTAGTAACGCATTTATTGATTGCCTTGTGTTTAGGAGTTAATGCATGCAGCAATTACGACAGCATTTACATCAATTTAATAAATTGTGTTACAATCATAATTATCATTATGATTTATAACAACCACATTAATTGAGGATGACTCTTAAGCTGGCTTTAGAAGCCTATAAATAGCGCCCATTGGGCAGCTCTTGGGAAGAACTTGGACAACGAACGTTGGGTCGAGGAGATCTTGACAGTACTGGGTTAATGCACCCCAGAGTACTGTACTGTTGTTCCTGAAAACAGTTTGGTCTTGGGATCCTTGCACTGGAGTAGGTCAAATATTATTTTAAGCACAACGTTTCACAAACGCACAACAGTGAACTGAAAAAGTTTAAAATTACAGCACATCAAAATTTCTCTGTTTCATTCCAGATTTAATCACAATTTCCAACAATCCTCACGTGCGGCCCACATGGCTACCAACGCGATGATAATTGAGATCAATTAAATTGCCAGAAGATATTTTTTCTAACATTATGGCTCAATTTTAAGGTCCAAATTGAATTTTTTTGGTTCTTCTTCCTCCTAGCATTAAATTGGCTATAACAACCGAAATTGAAGTTAGATTCTGTATCCTCAAGCTCTTGCTCAAAGTCAAGCTCAAGTATGCGCATAGAAGAAGCAAACTAATGGCTCAATGGGATGAAAAACCCTAATTTACGTAAATCAACCACTTTATGGTCAAATCAATATTTTGAATCCATAAAATAACACTATGCACAAGAAAAATTTCTACAATTTTTGGAAGATTCATCCCCTCCCTCACATGAATAGAGAAAAAGAGGAAGATAGAGACTTTGTGTGTGTGTGTGTGGGGGAGGGGGGTGGGGTGGGGGGGGGGGGATGTAAGCCCACTTAAACCACATTAGCTGCATGTGAGGAATCACATGACTCAATTTAATTGAAATTTTGACTCCGACCAAAATATAGGCTAATTTGTCGCCATAGCCTACATAATATATCAAATTAGAAGAAATTTTCTAAACAAACCCATTCATAATCTTTTTTCTAAAAATAGACCCCTTGAGTTTTATTTACAAAAATAGACCAATTTTGTCTTAATCCGATTCCTAAATAGTCGGGATTGTCAACCCCGACTATTTAGTGCATAGAATGTTAGGGTTTAGGGTTATAATTAGGGGTTTACAACCTCCTAAATAGTCGGGGTTGGCAACCCCGACTATTTAGGAACTGGATTAAGATAAAATGAGTCTATTTTTGTAAATAAAACTCAAGGGGGTCTATTTTTAGAAAAAGAATATAAATAGGTTTATTTAGAAAAATTCTTCTATCAAATTATTGTCGGAGTAAGAAAATAGACCAATGTATTACTGATGCTCACCAAAATATACCAAATCCATTATTTTGCCAGTCAGTCATTTATTAGGAAGCAAAAGTCTCATAGCATCAGAAACGTAATAATAGACCCAAATCCGAAGAGATCTATCCGGATCCAAATGCGGTCGAACGCGGATCCATAGTTTCCTAACCCGATCCAACAGTAAAATGTACACCGTCCTCACTGGGCCGTTGGCGAATTTAGAAACAAAGCAGCCTGATCTCTGCTAACGTGCGCCTCCGCCATCAAAATCTCTCTCTCTCTCTCTCTCTCTGCACTCTCCTCTTTGGCCCTTAAACCTCCAGAAGAGCCAGCGTCTTCTAACGACTTCCAAACCCTTCCACATGAAATAATAATAAAACATTTATTATTAAACAAAGTTACAGATAATTCGAAGCCATTTAACTACTCAGTCAAATGTCCTCAGGTCGATCTCACTCCATTTCAAATCTCTCTCTCGATTAAAGCCCTAATATTTCCCTAATCCCTAACCTTAATCAAATTCAACCAACAGTTCTCAGGCTAATGGCGTCGATGACCACCGCTTCGTTGCGGTGCCCCTCGCAGTCTTTGAGTCTTAATCGGATCCAGCGCTTGCCATCTCCCGCATCATTTCGCAGATCGTTTGTCGTCGCCGCTTCGAATTCCGCGAATGAGAACCGAGAGTGAGTCTCCTTACAGAAGGCTTTATCGAAAATTGATTTTTTGTTTCTGTTTATTTTAGTGTAATTTTTGTGTGAATGCTTAGGTTCGTTATTGTTGGTGGAGGGAATTCCGCGGGGTATGCGGCTAGGACTTTCGTCGAGCACGGGATGGCCGATGGTAGGCTCTGTATGGTTACCAAGGAGGTACCTTTTTGCTGATTTTTGAAAATATGTTTTTATTCGATGGGCTACAAATGTGACGGATTAGTGTATCTTGAGTGCTAAATCTTAAGGAAACTAGCTCGTTTGGGGTATTTTATTGCGTACATTTTTGGATCTTTAGTTTCACTAGAAGGACTAAAATTGTGTTGGATGATGCAATGGATATGATCATGTTGCTGAGATACTTCATACATGTAGATGTTCGTGGCTAGTTATCGAAACATTGATTCCTGTGTCTTAGAAGTTTATTTTCTAACACATATCTGTGACACAATCGCTATCTGGGGATCTTTGACTCCTTTTTACTTGTTTTTATCACGTGTGTACCTGTGTGCAAGTTTTTAGCTGTATACCAATCGATCTGATTATAGCCTTATTTTTCTAAAGAAATTAGACTGCTGAATATTCTACTGTGAAGATTAGTATAACTCATAGAGTTGTCTATTGCGGCGGATTCTGTTATATATTTTGAACTACCCAACTTTGCTTTCTTTTAAGCCTAAAAGGTTCTAGTCTATAACAATCAGAGTATATATAAATGTTCTTTCAATATATATTTTTTTCTTTTGGATGTAACATGTTTATCTTTGCAGCCTGTTGCACCGTATGAGAGACCAGCGCTAACGAAAGGCTATTTGTTTCCTCCAGATAAGAAACCTGCACGTCTACCGGTAAGGGTCGGTTAATTTTTATACTTTTTTTTGCTATGTGAAGTGTTTGCAGAGTATGACCCGGTGGCTGGTCAATTTGATGAAGTTAGAGTAGTATCGCAAATTCGTGTTGTACCCATCTCATAGTTACTTCTAAAGTAGCATCGTCAAAGTTTCATTTTCTGAATTTTATTTGTGAATGGCTGTCATTCTTTGATCATCTATCTTGGTTGCATATTGATTTGAAATTAGTGTTAAGTAACATTGAAAATATAAAGCACACATGTTCTACTTTGTACTTACCAAAGTTCTTAAGTTGATATAGCTGATAGGAGAAGTTTCATGTTTGGTTATGAGATATCCTGAATTCTGAATCATATGGGGAGACTGCCAATAGCAAAGTAAGAAAGGAAATTTCCAAAAAGGGGGAAAAACCAGTAAGAAACTCCACATAGGTAATTTGGAATGTTCAAGCTATAATTTTTGCTTTAAGTGATGAGTATGCACTTTCTATTTTGTTTCATGAAAGGGGTTAATCAATCAATGTCTTATGGCTCTTTTCCCTTATTCTTAATTGTTTTTAACTGATGTTTCAGGGATTTCATACATGTGTCGGTTCTGGTGGGGAAAGGCAAACCCCAGAATGGTACACGGAGCAAGGCATAGAGGTGTGCAGATCTTGGCATGATTTTGTCATCTCTTTTATCACATTATAGCATGCATGCTACATACATAAATGAGTGCAAATCTTCCTAAGAAACATGCAAGGATGAACCTGCTACAAGCCTACAACAGTGAGGACATCAGGAACATAAAACATGGCTTATCCTTATGAAAATGAAAATATTAGTATACTTTCACTAATTAAACTATATTTCTATAACTATTCCGATCATTTGATAACAAAACATCTTATGATATTTTGGGCAAACTTAGTTTTTCTTATATAAACGTTATACTCTCACATATTTCTGTGGCAACACAAAGGTTCTAGATCTCGGTTCTCTCTCTTTCTGTAGAGTAGCATAGTGTTCAACATCCATTTATCTGCTTATGTTTCAAAGCTTGTTTGTAACTAGAAGGCTTAGCTTGATTTTCTTTTTGGTTGGGGCTTTCTCTTATATCTTTCAAGTCACACCCATACACATGCGAGCATGCAAACACACACAAACACGCATGCAGATCAGTGGTATCAATGTAGACATGTTTGCATTTGTGCAAGCAAATTAATTAAATGTTTGAACATGCTTTATAGCTATGGTTTTATCCTACTGCCACCACTTTTCTGTTAGATATCCAAACTTATTGATAATTAAACTTGGCTTTGAAGGTTTTATATCAAGATCCAGTAGTAGGCCTTGATACTGAAGCACAAACCCTGACTACATCTTCAGGGAAACTTCTCAAGTATGGATCTCTTATAATCTCTACAGGATGCGAATCTGCAAGGTACTTCAACTTTGATTATGTGAATCTAAAATGTTTGATATCTTTACTTTTTCGCTTGACCTTATATTTCTTATGTTTATATTGAGGCAAGTGATTTCTAGTTGAACTCCCCTACTGAAATATTATTATAGTATAAATTCACCAGAAATTAAGAAGGGGAAAAACAAAAATGTAGGAAGTCAACAAAAAACTAACCAAGGAAACTTTATATTGCAGGAAGTATCTATTTCCAATGTCATTGACCATATCAGTCATCATTGTCCAGTTCTCATATCAAATCAAAATTTTGTTGGGAACATAGTGGATCCCTAAAGATAGTCAAATTGATGGCCATATTTCAACCAGCATTATCCCTTTAATTTGGTTGCTATTTTTGGCTGTGGAGACTATAAGAAAAAAGGAACTTGCTATGTCTTGCAAGTCCAAATGATTAGTATGAACAACGTACTTTGAACTCTTTGGAATTCTCCTTTAATGGGATAGAGTCTAAAGAAGAAGGAAAATGTCAGATTTTCCATGGTGGTCAAACAGTCTAGAAGGAAGGTGGGAGGGGGGGGGGGGGTAGAAGTGATAGATTTTCCATGATGAGTTATATTCATACTTAAGGCGCACATCAAGCTCAAGAAGTCAGCATTCATGTTATTTATTATCAATGATTTAAGTGAAGTTTGTGTAGAGAGCCTTTGCATTCAACAAAGTTACCGCTGTACATATCAGATTTGCTTTATCACTTCCAAACATCATATAGTGCAGACTAGACACATTATTTTTATAAGAGGCTAGTTGAGACATGATAACATTACCTTAATGTTTAATGAGTCTAGTTCCAACTTTGGTCAGGACTCTGATTCAATATCATTATGCATTCACACTAAATGTAAACTAGTTATGTTAATTTATACTCAAGCATCATGACAATTGACTTCCAATTTTTTTATACTCTTTTATGTTGGTAAACTTTTGGTAAACACAATGGGAAATTTGCTAATTGGCATGCTATTCTTTTTCTTTTTCTATTTTTCTAAACAGAGGAATTCTCTTTATCTGGTACACTAATTACATGTTGATTCTACTTCAGATTTCCGGAAAAGATTGGAGGAAACTTGCCTGGAGTCCATTATATACGTGATGTGGCTGATGCTGATTCACTGATCTCTTCATTGGTATTTATTGCTGCTTCTCTTTTCATTATTTGGAGTTACTAATTTCTGAACAGAAATTTGAAAAACTTTTGTCTATGGCTTGTCTCTGGACCATTATATTTCTCTGGACAATTATGTTTGTCTGCAAGTGTATTCTATTCGTAATTTGGGAAGTTGCATATACGATCTATGATACTTCGATAATTCTTTTTCCCCAACATGAAGAAACTGTGGTGCATATGTAGACATGACTTCGCCTTAATGTTCAGACGAACTACAGTTAGCGAGAGTCTGATAACTCACCATTAACCACATACTACAACCTCATTCAGCAAGTTCGTCTGATGTTGATGCCTTCTGGATCTTTACTATCATGTAGAAAGATGGAGTCTCGTTGGCCTTGAAGGCACATAAACTTGTATGTCGAGAAATAGAAGTACAATCATTTGTGTGCGATCTCTAGTCACCTTAGCAAATATTGTCTGATCAATATACTCGGTTTTCTACAAAATTTGGGTTCCACGTTTTGTCAAAAGCTTTTTTCTTGCATCTCTAGTTACCTTGGAAACGAATTGGAAGTTTGCATAGAGCTAGAGTGCCAACACGTGGCTAGTTTTTGGTCATGGGATCTCTTTAACTAAAAATTTTGCTCCACTTTGAATCATCTTCTGGTGAAAGAGGCTTAGATGATATGATATTGATGTATATGACTGGTGGATTGTCTTTGATAGAGGTATTGTTTAGATGTTTCAGACTTAGTTTTAAATTAGTTTCATTCGTATGAAATCGTGAATGGATGCTTTCCGTACTCCTCGAAGTTTTAAATTAGTTTCATTCGTATGAAATCGTGAATGGATGCTTTCCGTACTCCTCGATACATCTTTATCTAGTCTAGTTTTGTTTTGTGGTGTGGAAATTGATTTTGATTCTGACATCAACATGGTGGCATGCTTCTTTTTCTACCCATACTCTCTTTTAAAATTTGCAGTTTATATATTAATATTGTTTTTATAACTGGACTGTTATCTTGTAGGAGAAAGCAAAAAAGGTTGTTGTGATTGGTGGGGGCTATATTGGAATGGAAGTTGCTGCTGCAACCATTGGATGGAATCTTGATACCACTGTAAGAATACTTTAATATTTGGTTATAAATATGTCTGCATAGCTAGGGAAAACTTTATCATTTTAACATGTAAGCTATAGGGATTGACATATTCTGTTCTGTGTACCTTGAAACTATCTGTACTTTTACAAACTAATGACGCTTAATTGGTGGTGCTTTGGCATTCTTGGGGATTTCAGTTACAAATAGTTTGACAACATAATATTTTGATTCTGAAAAGTTTGTTATAGCTGTTTCCTGGTATTTTTAGTAAAAGAGTTCCTTGACAGATTATATTTCCAGAGGATCATCTGATGACAAGGTTATTCACTCCTTCGCTCGCTCGGAGATATGAAGATCTTTATTCTGAAACTGGCATCAAAATATTAAAGGTGACTTTAATTTTGACTTTACTTCTTTACAATATATTTTCGAACCTGTAATCACAAGTGTTATGTCATTATATGTATCTTTCTTTTTTATCAGGGGGCTCGCATTGACAAGCTAGCAGCAGGTTCTGATGGAAGAGTTGCCACTGTTATCCTTGGAAATGGGTCCACGCTTGAAGCAGATACAGTATGTTTTTTATCAATAACTTTTTCCTTATAATATTTATCCTTGAGCATTGTTTTGTATCAATATTTTTTTCCTATGATATTTATCCTTGAGCATTCCTTATTTTCTCACTTGTGATCACTTAATCATTTAGTAGCTGTGACTGTCAGTGCTGTTCATCATTGTTATGACAGGGATTCTTGTCATTTGGTTTAGGGACAATACCTTGATGTGATTACTGAGTTAGAGGTCTGCTCGCATAGGTCACAACCTTTCGTAGAAGTCATTATAGAGTAGGTAATTCACTGTATCGGTCATATCTTTTTAATAAGGATAAAGTTCTTGTCTCCGATCACATTCTACTTGTGTTTTCTTGTCTCCGATCACATTCTACTTGCATAGGCTGTTTTGTATAAATATTTTTTTCCCTATGATATTTATCCTTGAGCATTCCTTATTTTCTCACTTGTGATCACTTAATCATTTAGTAGCTGTGACTGTCAGTGCTGTTCATCCTTGTTATGATAGGGATTCTTGTCATTTGGTTTAGGGACAATGCCTTGATGTGATTACTGAGTTAGAGGTCTGCTTGCATAGGTCACAACCTTTCGTGGAAGTCATTATAGAATAGGTAATTCACTGTATCGGTCATATCTTTTTAATAAGGATAAAGTTCTTGTCTCCGATCACATTATACTTGTGTTTTCTTTCTTGGTAGTCTCAAAAGTAGAAAGGTGGAGAGAACCTCTTGAATTTAAGATTTAACACCTAAAAAGGAAAGGAAAAAAAGGACACAGAGTGCAATTTTGATAAAACATTGTAATACATATTGACGGCCAAGAAATTAATTTGTTCATTTTTTTTAGCTGGTTCATTTTAGAATAGCTAGTCTTGCATCTCAGACTACCTTGAATGAAAGATCACTTCACACTATGTTTCCAAGTTAAGAAGTATGAAATCAATTGCTGATTTCTTTACAAAACATAAATGCAGGTCATTGTTGGAATTGGAGCAAAGCCAGCAGTTGGTCCCTTTGAGGCTGTTGGGTTGAATAAAACTGTGGGAGGAATTGAGGTCAGTCTTCAAGACTGTTATTCCGTCATAATTAATCCTTTTTAAATACCCTTTTTCGCCTTTGTGTTTGTATTAATCTCATTTATGGGATTGCTTTAACATGAATTTTGATGTAAAATGAATATTATCCTGATAAATAATTAAAGCAGAAGTAAGAGCGGATATTTATTGTCACACAGTTCACCTTTGGAATTTGGGTTGATGTAAGCCATTATGTTGAGAGCGGGACATTGATGCGGTAAAGGGTATTCTCATAATGAGGGAATTCAGTTTAAGTATATTTTTAAGCTGATGTACTTCCATTGCTTTTACGCGAGACCTCCTGATGGAACAGAATCAGAAAAGAATAAATACTGATAAATGGAATATAACTGTATAAATCCACTTGCGTGGAGCCATAGATTTGTCAGCTGGTTGTTAAGTCCATATGATGCTAAACTCTCAGCCTGTTTTATTGGCATCCAACTGCACCAAACTGGAATGTTGGTCTATATCCAACTACTGTATGGTCTAAACAAATTGACCATAACTCTGTTTTTGAACTTAAATGCATAGTACGACATGGTTGACTTCATAGATGGCTATCTGCTTGTCATCAATCTGAAAGATCTTCGTCTCATCTTTTTTGCTGTCCTCCACATTCATTGACATTTTGGTGTCGCCTCATAAGCACGACTGAGGGCAATATAAGGTTACCGTTCCTGTTTGTCGTTGTTATCATTTGTATATTATGGTCTATTGAGTTTTCTCTTCATTTCTTAGGGTGTGTTCGACCATTTATGGTGGAGCAATATGCTACTCTGATAACATTATAATTTAATCAAATGTGTTTGATTAGATGGAGGGAAAACTACAAATATGAGTTGCATATTTGGTCTGAATTTCTCAAGATGCTAGAAACAAATCTTAAATTCGTAGACATTCAACATATTTGTTGTGAAGGAGACCAGCAGTTTAGCCTCTAATGCAAAATACTCAAGTTAACATGAATTTTGTAAATTTGGTCAGTTATACATAGGCAGGATTCTAGCTAATAAGGCTCTTGTTTATAGTTAGAGATAATTGCCTTAGTCAAATTGACATACATGAATGTTGCTCCTTGCAAGGGTTAATGAAATAATGTACTTATGGTTTTGAAAAAATTGTCACTTGCACTAGTGTTTAGAATCATATTGGCATCTAACCATCACTTTTTATGTTTGATTAATATCTTTCCCAGGTTGATAGCCTTTTCCGTACTAGTGTTCCAGGTGTTTTTGCTATTGGAGATGTAGCAGCCTTTCCCTTGAAGGTATCAGTCTACATTCTTGTATTTTGTTTAAAATGTTTTTCGTATTCCCATGTGAATAGCGAGATTGTGATTATATTTTCTGTTAGATGTATGATCGGATTGCACGGGTAGAACATGTAGATCATGCTCGAAAATCAGCTCAACACTGTGTTAAGGCACTTCTAACAGCCCAAACTCACCCGTAAGTCAATTGGCCTTTGTTTACTTCATTAATTTTGTGGAAGATCTTGATATGTACTTACTGTTACTCTTATGATTCCTCCCACTTGCTCCAGTTATGATTACCTGCCATATTTCTACTCAAGGGTCTTCGAATATGAGGGAAGCAAAAGGAAAGTTTGGTGGCAATTCTTTGGAGATAATGGTAACATGATTGAAATCATTCAAATGAAAGTTCCCTTCAAATACAACTTGTTCTCTATTATTTCTTTGGGTTTTTTTTCCCTTTCGTCTGGAGCTAGTTTATCATGGCTATTTTTCTACTTTATGCAGTTGGCGATACTATTGAAGTTGGAAATTTTGATCCAAAAATTGCAACGTTCTGGATAGATAATGGTAATTGCTTTCAAATCCTTAAGCTATTTCGTCATGTTTCGCAGTTTTACTGATTCACTAATTTCCTAACCATGCAGATAGTATATTAAAAGGCATTTTCCTTGAGAGTGGAAGTCCAGAGGTATTATCTAACTCCTCTGTTGATATAATATTTCTTATTTCTTTGTGATAAGGCAGATAGATATTTCAGAGAAATTATTTTTGTAAAAAAAGTTAAGCACTTATGTAAGCTATGTACGCTATGAGCACTAGTGTATGTTGACGGAGTCAAAGCCTGCACAATGCAACTTTTCACTTCTGTAGGTGAAAATAGTAGACCACGTACCGGTATGCTGTTTTTTCTAGCATACAATGATTTTACAGTTTATCTGAATTCTAGGTCTGAAAAATTGTGTTTTATCGAGAATTTAGCTTGATCCGATTAGGTTGTTTCAATGCTATTGATCTTTTGACAAGCAGTTTGTCTTCTGGCCACCCCCTGAAAAATTGAGGCCTCAAGTCCTAATACGTCATTATACCTCATTACCATGCCTCCAATTTGGTGTCATGAGAAACTTCCAGTCTTAGACCTTGAACTAGTTTTAAGTGTTCTCTTCTCATGCTTTCAGGAATTTGGTCTCCTTCCTCGGCTTGCCAGGTTGCAGCCAATAGTGGACAAAGAAAAGCTTAAGAGTGCATCTTCTGTTGAAGCTGCATTAGAAATTGTGACGAACTCCCTCCAGGTTGCCCTCTGAGCTCATTGCAGGATATAATGTACCTCGCCGTCTCGTCTCAAAAATCCATGCAACAGTATCCTACGAATTTTCACCCCTCTTTCTTGCATTAGTGCTACCGTTCTTTCTCCATCTTGTTTAATCACGGTTACAGTGTTTTCTTGATAATAAATCACAGTTCGGGTTAATCCTATTTGTTCCGTTTTGGGGACCAAGCTATTGTTCCTTCTGTACAAACTTGTAGATTTTATTTGTAGAACTTAATGGTCGTTGCCTGGTTTTACATGTCAAGCCAGAGAATAATGATTTTTGATATGAACGCTAGAAAGATATATATATGTACTCAAAACAAGTGAAATAATGTGATTAACGTTCAGTAAGTTCTATTTTGAACACTTATTATTTTCTTTGTTTTTGTGATGAGTTCTTACTGTTGAAATCTTGTTTGGATTTTAACACTCGAGGAAGCTGACCATGATCTTCTAACTGGCCTTATTATCCCTTTGCTTTTATTTAGAAGAACAACGAGAGGTAGACGTACCCACCAAAATGATTTGTACGGCTCGTTTCTGTTGGGCCTGAGCTTAATTATCAATATGCTACAAAATCACCAGTGAAATACAATCAGACTCTGCATGCCACTATTTTTAAATAGGTTTGCCTTGTAGCACCAAAATATTATGCAAACTATAGGTGCATTTTGTATAATTTCACCTGTTTTCTTATTGTCACTTTTCCATTATCATTAATGCCTCAAGGACCCAAATAGGGGACCCAAGGCATGAGACATGTGATGTGTCATCATCCGGTTGCATGATATACTATTCATGAATAGTGTATCAACCGGATGGTGACACCTCACCTGTCCTATGCCTTGGGTCCCCTATTTGGGTCACTGTAGCAACACCCTTCCATTATAATCCCACCGGCACAGCTGAAATTTCCAGAATTTGTTTGGATGAATTTGCGAAGGGTTCTAGTGGGGGACAGCGTGAGATCACAACTTGGGGGCCAATAAGATTTTGAGCCCTCCTGGAATTGCCAGGAGCCGAAGTCCTGGGCCTAACATTTCACTTTCATACGCTTTAATTTTTTACCAAATAGCTATTGAGATTACTTGCCCTTGGTTCAAGTCTTCAAGATAACTCCAAAAAAAAAAAAAAGGAAAAAGGCACCAACTTGGAAAGGTCTTTACCTTTGATGCCGACGAGTAGTCTTTTTTTTTTTTTTTTTTTTTTCCGACGGGTCAAATCGCACTGAGGCAAGCGTCTTGCTTTTTATAAAAAAAGAACTGGTTGTAAATGAAGGCGAAACCGCAACACAAGTCATCTAAAAACTAATATGAAAATTCTCATACAGATGACAATCACATAACATTTATTTAGAAAAAACTCATTTGCTTTCCTTTTTAAAGATCATAAACCGATCATTTTTAATAGGAATATATAATTGATGATAATTTGTTAAATTATATACTGAAGATAGAAACTTTAGAAGTAAAAGTTAGTAGCTCTACGTCACATGATAATAAATCGCAATGAGTTGCGAGATTTTCAAATTAATACTAATGTAAAACAAATAAGAAAATGAAATGGAGATAGAAGAACTTCAACAGAATTCCCTCGGCCAGAGAAAACCTTTGTTGAAATTGAAAAGAAGGAAAATTAGCAATTTAAAGAGTTTTCTAATCATTACTTTTAGCAAACCGACTATCCTAAATTGAGTCCTAATATGTGTAAGTGTAAACCAACCTCCTTGTCGCTAATCACATATGAGGGACAAAGCTTTTCAGATTTAAGTCATTGGTTGTTCACACGGGAAGCCTCTTCATACAAGCAATAGGTGTGCTTAGCAACTCATTAAAAATGAATCAAGGTTGGGTTTTTTTTGAGAGAAAGGATGGATTACCAAAATAGTAATCCAGCCAGCTAAATTAGGCAAAAAGGTTGTTACAAAAAAAAAGCACTCATCCCCAACCAAGAATGAGTACCCTAGATCATCACAGTTTTACAAAATAAGAAACTTCACCAAGTCTTCTCTCCTACTGATATCTAGCAACAAAATATCAGAAGCTATAACATAATACCAACTTTTATACAAATTTTTCATTTTTAAACCACAAGATAGATCACAAAATCTTTCAGCTTAACTTTCATTCCAGCAGCTCTATCACCCCCACCACAGGAATCAAGGTTGGCTTTGAATCTGATTTTAAATAGAATCAATTTAATTTTGAACTAGGTTCTCTTGATCTACAGCTAAACCAGCTTAAATCCCAAAAGTAAACTAAAACAAATTAGAGTATTTCTTGCTCAATTTTTGTCTTTTTAACTTGTTCGGGTGCAAAGATGGTCTAGTTTTTATTACCTCAAAAAAAAAAAAAGAAGGTCTAGTTTGAGAGAGCCAACGAAAATATTCAGTCGTGGAAACTACTATGCAATAATCAATTTGACAGGTACCGCAACACAAGAATTCCTCAATCATTTACCAAATGCTTCCAAATAAAAAAAATCATCAAATGCTCTGGTCGGCGTGGCAGAACAAAATACCGTAGGTCAGTACCAAAATCCCGTCTGTTCGCTGTTCCACACCAAACAAATGATCTTACACACATCCCATCAGGAGATTGGAAAAAAAAAAAAGTCTTTGGCTATGAAACTCGTGGGCGGCCGTCCAATCTCTCAACGGTTCATCTCCAAACCCTCGGAGAGAACGAATCCATCTCCTTGCGATTTTCCTTCCAATTTCTGGTGTGAACCCTAATCTCTCTATTATTTCTTTAATTTATCGTCTATTCTCGATCTATTTGAACTTCTGAGCTGAAATTTCGGTGAAAGAGGAAAATAAATTTGAGGTAATTTAGGATTTGTGTTGCTTAGTTTAAACAGATCTGGGGTATTTCGTTGTATTTGTTGTAGATCTGATAGAATATTGTTAGATTTAAAGGTTTTAAGTGATGATTTTGTGCAAATTCGTTGATTTTTTTAAGTTGAAATATCTTCTTGACCTGATTTAGATCTGCTGAAGGTGTATTGATGTAGTAATTTGATTATGGAGGTCCTTGATGAAGTTTCTTCTTGAGTTAAAGGATAATAGAAGGATGAACGATTTATTATATATATTGATTTTTCATCTCAAAAAAATTATATATATTGATTTAGGTTAGCTAGGTATTTATTTTGTGCTGATGGTCTAGTTATTCATCAAGGATGAACGGCATATGATAGATCGCTAACCATTTTGTATGTTAACTAAAGTTGATTCTTATGGTTGATCTATTTGTTTGAATCTATGATTTAGATCTGTTATGGATTCTTGGGATTCTTGAGGTATTTCGTTAAATGAATAATCTTGAGGTTGATTTTGGATGATGTTAATTGACTGCGCTTATACTATATCAAAAGGTTTTAGATAGAATTTCATATTTGTTTCATTTCTAGTATATCTAACAATTTGTTGTGTATTATGTTGATTCTTAAGGTTGATCTATTTGTTTGAATTTATGATTTAGGTCTAGTTTTGGAGTTTTGGAATTCTTGTGGGTATTTAATTAAACGAATGATCTTTAGTTTGCTTTTAGAGAATCTTAACTGACTCTATTTATATAGATTTATGTAGTTGTTTAGTAAGAGACTAAAATATGTATATCTATCTATAAGATTTCGATGTTCATGCAATACACGTGTATTAAGCTTACTGATTTTGGAAGTGCTTGATGTTTCTTTCTTTACTTGTTTTTTTTCTTTTCCATTTTTGTGCATATGGAATGATAGTAAGATTGTGATATGTTAGAACCTTTTACCTAAATATTGTCTTCATATTTATATTGTTTGGTTATGTTTAGTAATTGTTTGTGGTGATACATGATATGCTATCACCAGAAACACGTATAATACTTGGTAAAAATGCTCGAGTCTATCATGATCTCAATAACCCACTCCATGTGTGAAATAATGCGGGGAGCTAAAAAAACATGTGGGACTTTCAAACTTTGTAAGCTTAACATATGTCTGTCCTGTAATCATGCATATCAAAAATTTCATAGATAGATTTATAGATTTAGCCTTTTGCTTATGTAATATTTTATGAATTAAGTTGGTTAATAATTTGTAAAAATTAAACTATAGGTTCTTCATTTAACTAAATTTCCACAAGAAATCGAAGACTCCGAAAACAGATCTAGATCGTACTTTCAAACAAATATGCCAACCTCAAGAGTCAACATTAATATACATAACAAATTGGTAGATATAGTAGAAATAAAAAAAATATGAAAACTTGATTCCCTTTTATCTAAATATTATTTTTATATATGTATATGTTTGCTAATTGTTTCTGGTGATGGATGACTAATCACGCAACTGTGATTTGCATTCTCCACTCTTTTCATCATTGTCTTTGTTATTAGATTGATTTTGTGTAAAGATTGGTGTTGATTTGGTATGTAGTGATATGAACTGGTCATTGGTTATTTGAATAATTGTCATCTTTAACCCTTGCGCCTGCGCACATCCGTGCACATATGCTTTCGTATACACATGCTTATCACACATGCACATATGCTGACACATTTCAAAAGCTTTCGCAAGGATGCTTGTTGTACTTCGATGAAATCTTAGTCAAGATTACAGTCCAGCGGGCTTAATTCTAACTCCATTGTATAGTCGCACTTTACATTTCCATAAAACATGTTCATCTTTATACTTAAGCTACCTAACAAATTGTGTCAAGGACCGTGAGATAAACTTGTATGGAGTTTGATGGAGTCACGATAAAGATTTCCCATAATTTGACTCAAATATAAACTCAGATATAAACAATAATTAACGTTTGCAAGGTTTAAGGAAAAATGAATTCAAATTATGAGGAAGGAATTTAATTGCATCTTTTTTCTTTGGTTTCCAATTCTTTAACGAATCTGCTATACCTCTCCATGCAAGCGGTGCTTGAAGTTAAGATATATAGACTTTTCATTGAAGTATTGCATAAAGTGTTTTTTTTTCCTCCCAAACAGTTGAATCAAAATGAGCCGACCTCATGATGCTCAACGGACCTCTTTACCATTTGGAAATCCCTTCCGTATGATTCTGCCTAGGGGGTCTTGTCTGTCACCAAAGCTTCTTTCCCTACTTACATCCTTTGAGCAAACCTTGAATGTAAACTTAAGGAAGCTCAAGCCTGCAAATACGTCAGATGTTCTCAGCTTATCATGGATGAGGCATGCCATGTCTTTATTGTCTGAGATGCATATTAATATCAACACTTTGACAACTGCTCTTCAGTTCCCTGTTTCTGACTGGGATGAGAAATGGATGGACATGTATCTAAACGACAGTGTGAAGCTGCTCGACATCTGCAATGCATTAACCTCCGAGCTCTCACGATTGGAACAATGTCAGCTCTTGCTTAAATACTCTTTGCACATTTTGGACTCGACTGGCTCTTCTCCTACATCTGAAGACCTCAAGCGAGTCCATTCATCCCTTCACAACTGGTTGGAGAAGATTCATTCCAGGAGTCCAAAGCTGGAGAGCAGCTCTTCCATCTTGCAAGAGCTTACTGCGACACTTGAGTTGGTTAAAGTCAAGAAATCGGCCAAAGGCAAGGTTCTGATGAGAGCCTTGTATGGTGTAAAGGTAGTGTCTATATTTGTTTGTAGTGTGTTCACGGCAGCCTTATCAGGTTGCTCAAAGCCACTGACAGATTTGCATATTTCTGGGGATTTCTTGTGGGCTGAGGCTTTTGGTGATCTGCAAGCTTCCGTGAATGGAGAAATCAGATATCTTTTAAAACTAGGGAAGTGTGGAGTACTGAAAGAGCTTGAGGCAGTTTCTGCACGTGCTGTGAAGTTGCACGACTTGAGCATTGGCCTCGATCAAAGGAAGAAAGATAAGCCAAGTACTGACGCTGACAAGGATACTAATGCCGAGGAAGCGGAGAGATGGAAGGATTCGACTTCATATTTGGCCAAAAGTGCTGAAACCTTTGCTTGTGAGCTGGATCTCCTCTCCAAGCAAGTTGAGGAGTTTTTTCATCTCGTTCTGGGTGGTCGAAATGTGTTGCTTTGTAGCCTTACCACCTCCAATGTACAGGGTAAGGGGAAAGCAGATAAAGTCAGGTAAATCGTGTTGCATCTATTTAAGGTTTATAGCGTGTTTAGAGCGGTCTTTGTTTGTTCTGCCTGTGATGTTTGTTGCGTGGGTATTAGGAAATTTAAGGTTGGTTGTGCCCCTGTGTTTGCTGTATCACTTGTACGTATATCTTCGTAATTTTAGGAGTGATATTATATTTATGGTTATCGTACGTATCATGTGTTTGTTGGTAATTTGCTGTGTGATGTTTGTACTGTCACCGGCGTCAAAATGCTTACCTTAAGACACCCAGTATGATGGATATGATGAGCTTGATATATCAAACTATGTACACTACAAACTTAAATTTATCAACTATGAGGCGTATACGCTGCCTCTTTGGACAACATCATAGAAAGCCCTTTTGAGCCTAGCATAGGAAGAGAGCTTTGTTGTTGCGGCTTTGTGATTAATGCTAATGGGCATTTTCTTAGAAAACAAAACGATGGGAAGCTTTGTTTTCTTATCCCTCTAAGTACCGTATGTTTGCCCTGTATTAAAGGACGAGTGTTTTTACATAATTTAGTTAGAGAAATAAGGTTGAGAAATAAGGTTGATCGCATATAGGAAAGAGATTAATGAGTGTCCTATGTCAAGGAGGGGATTTTCCTCTTTGACACCTATGTGGCACAATCTCCACCGTCCTACCGAGGATGGTGGGGATTGTGCCACATAGGCGTCAATGAGTGAAATCCCCTCCTTAACAAGGATACCCATTAATCTCTATAGGAAAGAGAGACTAATGGAAAGAGATTAAACTGCTCCGTTATGGCTTCGTTCATTTGAACTTTTGTTAACACGATTCATGTCCATGGTAACTATTACCGACATTATTACCCGTAGACATTATTGCTGTTGTCACCGTTACCAGCACGGTCGTAGTTGCTTCTGATTTTGCTTCTTGGTATTTCATCACAAGTCAACTTTATCTTGTTCGCTTTGTGATTCAACTCCCTTCCCCAGCCGCCTTACCCTGTCTTTGATTCTTTAATAACATTATAAACACTTTTTTGAAGTTTAGACCAAGTCAAGCAGCTTATCTTCAACGTTTTCATATTACAAGACGTTATCCGATGCCGACCTTTTATTATTGAAGGGCAACGTTCGTAATGATTTAGAGAGAATTGAAACTAGGTTGCCAGTAACGTCCAAAATGACTCTGTTTTATACTTTTACACCAAACATGAAACTAGGCTTTAGTAATTAATGTATTTCACAAATCTAGAATCCCTTTTCGACCCTGTTTGGTTATTTCCTAAAAAACCAAAATATAGAAATGAAAACTAAGAAATATCAAAAAGTACAATTTCACACATTTCCATCCCTAAAACTCACCCACAACATCTAATAAAATATTATTTTTATTCAACAACTCATCCACCACATCTAATAAAATATTATTTTTATCCAACAACTCATCCATCACATCCACCACATCTAATAAAATATTATTTTCATCAACAACATCACTCAACTCATCTCATCTCATATTTAAAAATTACCCACATCATCCAATAAGATTGTGACAACTCATCACATCTAATTAACATTTTATTTCTTTGTTTTCATCCCAAAAAGTTATGAAAACGCATTTCTTAATCTTGGATCACATCACCCAATAATACAATGACAGCTCATCTCATCTCATTTCATTTCTTATTTTTATGTATGAACCAAACAAACTTTTTTAAGAAATTGGTTTCTTATAATTCATTTCTTTATTTTTTTGGCCAACCAAACAACATCAAAACAAGTTTTCTTAAAAAATCACTCACATCATCCTATAATAAGGTGACAACTCATCTTCATTTTTTTGATTTCTTCTTTTTTTAGCAAACCAAACACTCCCAAAATAATTCTTTGATTTTATAGTTTTCCATTTCTTTGTTTTCCAATTTTTTTAGGGCAAACAAACAGCCTAAATGCAACTTGAGATTTGATCACCCTCTCAAATATCGTTATTGTTAACTGTCATTGTTGCGCGTGCAAAGATACACATGCAGCCGACATTAAAAATTTTAATTATTCTAATTTTTATTTAAAAGGTGTCATTTTAATGTCCTTCCTATTAATTCTAAGATTTTTATGATATTTATTTATATAATATGTGATGTTTTATTTTAGATAATTCAAAATTGGTTAAGACGTGTTTAGATTGGAATATATCTAAATTCTATTTGTTGTACGTTCTTGTTGTTTTTATTTACATGGGAGATAACTTTATCATTTCTAAAGCTCTATTATAAGCTTTAGAACTAAATAAAAAGGAAATAAGAACATTGTGTAAAATGACCAATTTTTCCATCATGTATTCAGTGAGATGGAAGGTCATTTTCCTATATGGCTATATCCATTAAAATTTCCCTGTTCTCACTGAGTTTTTAGCATATGAAAATTTAGTCGAGTTTCCTGTTCAAGACACTCGACTCGTCATCACCATTATATTCAATTTATTGATGACACAGAGAAGCTCTATTATTCCATTCAAGCGACACTAAATCAAGAAACTCGACTCATCATTCACGCTAGTTAGGTGCTGACATTGATCTCCATCTTCCTCCTCCTCGGAAAAATCCTAGCTCGCAGGTGATTCTTCATCACCACCGTAAGCTCCAACGTCTCCGATAAATCCAGCTCCTCCCCCTCCACCGCCCTCCACTCGAACTACCTCACCAAATTCGCCACGAAATACTCCAAATGCAGCATCGCGAGCCCGAGCCCAGGGCAAATCCTCCTTCCTACTCCAAACGGCATCATCATTATCTCCCTACTCCCCGTTATATCCACGTCCTTTGCCTCTCCGTCAGCCAGGAATCTCTCCGGTCTGAACTCCGTCGGATCCGACCAGATTTTCTCGTCCTTTCCCAAATCCGCCGCCATAATGTTCACTGAAACATTTTTGGGCACAGCATATCCTCAATATCCTCCGTCGCCATGTGCGGTAGCATGAAGTGCCCTGGCGGGTGCCTTCGGAGTCCTTCCAATACCACCGCCTTCAGATACAGCATCCTCTGCAGATCCTCCTCCTCCACCTTCTCTTTCGCCTCCACTACATTCTCGATCTCTTTGGCGAGCCTACCTTGAATCTCCGGATACTTCACGAGCTTTGCCATCGTCCACTCTAGCGCTATTGCGGTCGTGTCAGTACCCGCAGTCAAGAACTCAGAATAGAGGCTGACAATCTCCCCTTCGGTGAGCTGCCTCCCTCCGTCATCAGGGATCGAAAGCTTGAGGAGAGAGCCGACATACGAGCAGATGCTCCCCCCTTGTGCTCTGATAAGCGGGATAAAGATATCCTCCTGCCTTCGACGGGTGTCAACTGTTGAACATTTTGTTCATGGAAAAGACAATTTTGCCTTTGTGAATAGTCCCACATCGGAAAATAAAAAGAAGTCCAAGAGGTTTATATTGGTTCACATTATATTAGGTTTTGAGTTAGTGTTTTGGGCCTTGTATTGTTTGGGCTATTACTACCATACATGCGCACGCCATGCCATGTCGCGACGCGCGCGCCATACCACACACACACTTTTTTTTCTTAGATTTTTATTTTTACCGTTTTCTTTCGCTTGACCCGTTCGTAACGGATGCGGAGTTTGCGCGGGGAGTTACGTGGATAGTGCGTAACGAATGCGGAAGAGGAGCAACGGATATTCGCTTCCAGCACCCATAAATACCAGAGCCCTCCTCCTCAGAAAAGATAGAATACGAGCAACGTTCTCCATCTTCTTCCTCATCAAATTCTCTCTCTCTCTCTCTCTCTCTCTCTCTCTCTCTCAATATTTTGTTATTGTGTTAATTAACCTTTTCGGGCAACCATCTTCATCTGAGCAGAAACTCTGCTACTCACGCCCGAGTACAGAGGCCGGCCGCTTTACGGGGGCTTTTACCGCTAAGGGGAGAGGACCGACTGCGCCAGAACTATAGGCGGGTCCTCTATCTTTTAGGGTAGTGAAATCACGACTGCACCCGTTCAGGCCTTAACTTTTATAATTTCAGATTTATACTAATTGTTTCTTTTTTAACAGCAATGAAGGGGTAGTAACAGATGCTACATAATGATATATAAATATATCTAGGTCGATGCTCTACACGAGTGTCACTTGTCCAGCTTGTTTCTACCACATTGAACCAATATTGGAACTACGTCTCTAAATAAGGATTGGGTTGTCGCTGGTAGTGACCTCATCTATGTGCTTAACCCCATCTCACTCGATGAATCCAGAACCACACTCCTGGATAATCCCTTAGTCAAAGGGTCAACAAGATTCTTCTCAGACTTTACAACACCTCCTTGATCCTTGTATCCTCTTCTGCACGCTTTCAATCTCCCTGATCTTGTTGACGTCCAATTTCTCCTCGAAGCACATCAACACCAGCAAACAGAACATCGCGAACTGAAGCCCCTCCATCATGACGACAACCCCATTTCCCGATCTCGATTCTTGATTCAGCTTCTCGATGAGTATCCCGAGGACCCACTCTCGGGCGTCCGCAAATTGCTTGACCATTGTGGGGTGGAGGATTTCGGAGGCGAGGTTGCGACGGAGGACGCGCCACAGCGGGCCGTATGGGGCGGAGCTGACGCGGACGCGGTTGGGCTAGGTGGTGGGGAGGCGGTCGGATAAGTGGGCCCCGTGGTGGACGAGAGCGCGGTGGGCAAGGGAGCGGTTGGAGATGAAGATGGTGGGCCGGGAGGTGATGCGGAGGGTGAGGATTGGGCCGTACTTGGCCCGGAGGGAGCGGAGGATGGGCTCCATGTCGAGGAGGCTTTTGGAGAGCCAGTAGATGGCTGAGAGGATGGGGATTGACGGTGGGCCCGGGCCGGGGGAGGGGTGGGGATTTGGGCATGGCTGGGGAGAGGAGGAGGTTTCTGAGGAGGAGGAGGAGGAGGAGGAGGGGGAGGCGAGGGAGTGCCCACCATGGATCTATGGACGCGGGAGATGTTATCCTCTTTACGCGGTTTTTTTCTTTTGAATTTCTAGAAAAAGGGTTGGGGGTGCAGCTGCTGAGATGATTTTGTGGAGATGGTTTCTAAGCTTATAAAGACATAGGAAATTCTTTAAATTCGTTTTTTTAGAACTGATTTTTAAGGTTAATTTTACATGGGAAGATCCAGTGGGATACAGAGAATATCACAACATGCCATATAAGATTCAGTGTCGTACAGAGCATATCAGTATTCCACGTTTGAATGATAATGAAAAACTTTCACAGTCCCTCTATTTGCTTCTTTATGTGTAGGACAGCAGCATGCATGTGGTTCTAATATCATTTGTACTAGAATCGATGCTGCTACAGTGCTACTTAATAAAATTAGGAATCCCCCATTTTCATAGAGATCACCTTTAAGATAGGATGATTCGATTGAAACCATTTTTTATTCTCAATTTATACACGAGACATCTTTAAAGTTTTTTTTTTTCCTTCATTTTTAGTTAACCATTCGAACTTACTTTTCAGTTAATTATTTTGGTAATTGGTCTCACCTAACTGTCATTAAGAATCATCTCTCTAATAACAATTGGTATTTGACTGTTAATTACTACAGCAAAATTGAAAAAAAAAAATTGATTTAAGAACGAGTCCATATAGTTGATTGTGAGGAAAAAAAACTATTTAAATGAAGATGATTCATGTATAAATTAATAATTAAAGATAAATTTTTTAGAAAGATCCTTAAAAATGGTGTCGTAAAAGAGAAATTTAATTAGAGATACCAAGGCAAACAACGTGGGTTCCACGAGATCCAAAACAAGAGAAATTTTAAAAAAAAATAAAGGGTTGTCCCACGTGTAATTGAAAGTTCATCTACTTTACTTAAGAACTAGCTAGTACGAGAGTGTGGATTAGATATTTAGATGCTACACATGAAAACGTTCAACAGCTCCCATATCTCAGATGATTTAATCAATTAGATGCGTGGTCTACTCATGAAAAAAATATGGAGCAAGCCGCAATCTCAGGTTTCATACTTAAACGTTGAAGTTTGAAGAATATGACACACAAATTACCACTCTCATCAAAAGAACACAGGGCAGCACACAAGCTCACAACCTCACATGGATCTCCGACTATATATTAGTAGGCATACCATCACGATTAAAAGAAGACCAGTGCGCTTATGACTTGTACACCATCAACTTCATAGTCAGATCTAGAGCGATGAGCAGCGATCATTTCTAGACTGAGTCTATTCGTTGGCCAATGGTTCAGTCATCATGGACAACTGTGCATTCGCGGTGAGCTCACGCTACCCGATTTTGTAGGAAAAACGAGACGTCTGTGTGGATGAGATTGAGAGCGTATTGGATACAAAAGAGAAGGCAAAGGAAGAAATTTGCTGAAGATGCGGTGTTTGAAGTCAGTTGTATCGGTACTGGAAAGACTATGATGGAATCCCTCAGGGTACTTCGTTTTGCCGCCTGCAGTGACTCTGGAGATTGAATTTGAAGGATATATAATATCAAAGAAAGCTTGTAAAATTTTTGTGGCAGTGAATTAAGATGAGAAAGGATGAGAAAATTTGGTCGGATTTGATGAAGTTCAGGCCAGACAGATTTTTGGTTAGCGAAGGCGGAAAGAGGTAAGATAATAGGATACCACCACCGAGGAAGAGGAGGGATCGAAGGATTCTGACTTCAGATTTGGCCGAAAAGCATTGAGACTTTGGCTTGTGAGCCTGATCTCCTCGCCAAGCGAGTTGAAAAGTTTTTTTTTCATCTCATTTGGGAGGTCAAAATGCGTTGCTTAATTTGTAGCCTCACCACCTCCAATGTACAACAGAAAGGGAAAGCAAAAGCTGATAAATTCAGGTAAATCATATGGCATTTATTTAAAGGTTTATAGTTTATAGCGGTCTTTGTTTATTATACATGTGATCGATGTTTGTTACCTGATCAGCATTAGGAAATTTACGGTTTGTTGTGCCTTTGCATTTGCTCAGTTGTATCTATATCTTCGTATCTGTAGGAGTTATATCTATCTAATTTGTTTCACTTATTATGCGTTTGTCGCATGGTAATTTGCTCTGTGATGTTTATGCTGCTAGATTTTGATGCTAGTGTTTGTTATATACCAGGAACCCTTGATTAATTAGTAAGCTTAAGTTTACTTTTGAGACGCTCAAGCTTATAGATAGGATGAGCTTGAGATATCAAACTTCAAACTACAAACCAATATTTATCATTCATACACACACACTCTCTCTCTCTCTCTCTGCAACCCTCTGGGCAGAATCGATCGATATCATAGAAAGCCCTTCGAGCATAGCTAGCATATGAAGAGACGAAATCTGTTATGATGGCCTTGTGATTAATACCATTGGGTACCATCTCAGAAAACAAAGCAATGGGAAGCTTTGTTATTTTATCCCTCTATTTAGCTTGAATAATTAGTTAGAGAAGTCAGGTTGGTCTCATATCGGAGAACAGTGTTAAGTAACTTGCAAGGAAAAAAAAAAAGACAACGCTTCTGCTATTATTATCAGTTGTTCGTCTAACTGCTATTTAATCAATTTTTTTTTTTTTTTGAACTTTGGTTAACATGATCCATCTCCATGGTAACTATTATCGACATTGTTACTCGTAGACATCGTCGTTGTTGTCATCGTCATAGTTTCGGTGCTTCATTAATTTATCTTGTTTCCTGGTGATTCAACGCCATTCGCCAACCGCCTTACCGTCTTTGATTCCTTAATGTAATATCGTAAACATATTATTGATCGTAAGAAACAAATCAATCGGCTTATCTTCAACGTTTTCATAGTCCAACACAGCATTCAATGCCGACCTTCATTATTGAAGGACAAAGTCCGCAGTATGCTTATCTTCATGCTTCTCCTTTTATCCAATATATAAGTTTTATTCACGGTGTAATTCAGAGTTACTACACAGTGTAATTGGATGTCTACGAAACTTCGACGTTGAGAGAATCGCAACTAGGCTGCCACTTATGTACTCAACCAAGAATTCACGGAGATCTTCAAACTTACACTAAACATGAAATTAGACTGTAGTAAGGTATTTGTTGTTGTTAATACTATGGCTTCAGCGTTCAAGAAACTCGATCGACTCGATCGTTCTCTGTTATTCCATTTTAAGTAAACACTAGGCATGCAAAACACTAATAAATCAAAGCGGTACGTGGGGATGAACACACAGTGGTCTCACGCTACCAGAGGGCTGCAATTGTTCTCCATCTTCCTTCCCTTCCTCGGAACAATCCTAGCTCGCAAGTGATTCTTCATCACCATCGTGAGCACAAACGTCTCCGATAAATCCACCTCCTCCCCCTCCACCACCTTCCACTCGAACTCCCTCACCAAATTCGCCACGAAATACTCCAAATGCAGCATCGCGAGCCCGAGCCCAGGGCAAATCCTCCTCCCTACTCCAAACGGCATCATCATTATCTCCCTACTCCCCGTTATATCCACGTCCTCTGCCTCCCCGCCAGCCAGGAATCTCTCCGGCCTGAACTCCGTCGGATCCGACCAAACTTTCTCGTCCATCCCCAAATCCGCCACCATAACGTTCACCGACGCATCTTTAGGCACCACGTATCCTCCGACCTCGGTATCCTCCGTCGCTATGTGGGGTAACACGAAGTGCCCTGGCGGGTGCCTTCGGAGTCCTTCCAACACCACCGCCTTCAGATACGGCATCCCCCGCAGATCCTCTTCCTTCACCTTCTCTTTTGTTACGCTCTCGATCTCTTCGGCGAGCCTACCTTGAATCTCCGGGTTCTTCACGAGCTCCGCCATCGTCCACTCTAACGCCGTCGCAGTCGTGTCAGTACCCGCACTCAAGAACTCCGAGCACAGGCTGACGATCTCCCCTTCGGTGAGCCGCCTCCCTCCGTCATCAGGGATCGGAAGCTCGAGCAGAGAGTCGACATACGAGCAAACGATCCCCCCTCGTGCTCTGATGAGCGGGATAAAGATGTCTTCCTGCCTTCGGCGGATATCAAGCAGCTCCTTCCACCTCCTCCTGAACACGACCTTGGTGATCTTGGGAAACACCGAGAACACGCCGAGCTTGGAGAACAACCTGTGTATCCTCTTCTGCACGTTTTCAATCTCCCTGATCTTGTTGACGTCCAATTTCTCCCCGAAGCACATCAACACCAGCAAACAGAACATGGCGAACTGAAACCCCTCCATCACGACGACAACCCCATTTCCCGATCTAGATTCCTGATTCAGCTTCTCGATGAGTAACCCGAGGACCCAGTCTCGGGCGTCGGCGAATTGCTTGACCTTTGCGGGGTGGAGAATTTCGGAGGCGAGGTTGCGGCGGAGGACGCGCCACAGCGGGCCGTAAGGGGCGGAGCTGACGTTGTGGCGGTCGCTGGAGAGGACGCGGTTGGGCTCCGTGGTGGGGTGGCGGTCGGACAAGGAGGCGCCGTGGTGGACGAAGGCGCGGTGGGCGAGGGAGCGATCGGAGATGATGATGGTGGCCCGGGAGGTGATGCGGAGGGTGATGATCGGGCCGTACTTGGCCCGGAGGGAGCGGAGGATGGGCTCTATGTCGAGGAGGCTTTTGGAGAGCCAGTAGAGGGCTGAGAGGATGGGGATTGACGGTGGGCCCGGGGGGAGGGGTGGGGATTTGGGCGGGGCTGGGGAGAGGAGGAGGTTTCTGAGGAGGGGGCGGATGAGGAGGAGGAGGAGGAGGGGAGGGAGGGCCCACCATGGATCTATGGATGCGGGAGATGCTATCATCGTTCTTAGATATTTTGAGGACCGGAGGCGGAGCTGATGAGATGTTTGTCTGTGAAGACGCTCTCTGGTCTTAAAAGCTCGTTTGATTTGGAGGCAACGAGGGGTATAGAAAGTCACGTGACACTTTTTTTTTTCTTCCTATGAAAATGATATTAGGCTAGGTAACGAGGAATTTGGATCCTCTTCGTTATAAAAAAGTAGCGTACAGACTGTTACTTTTAATCTTAATAGTTGATTACTTAGTAGGTGGTTATAATACAATCTAAATCTAACACTCATCATACCCCCGTGTATTGTATCCATTCCTAATTTTTACTCAAAGAAAAAAATCACAACCATCAACTAGATAGTTAATGGTTGTGATTATGTAGTGGTCACTCCACTACTTTTTAGATAGTGAAGAGAATCCGAATCCGGTAACAAGGGAGAAGGTAACGTAAAGGGGAAGGGGAAAAACTAAGTTTTTGTCGGAGAAGGTGACTTGAGGGAGAAAAGGAAAACTAAGTTTTTGTTCCCTCTCAATTTGAGGTGCAACGAGTGTGAAAGAGGGTGAAGGGAACTTTTAAAATAAAAACAAATATGGAGAGATTATTTTACAACCTATCTAAATCTTAACAACAAAGCGATTTAATAGCATGTGAGATTATTGTCTTAATTTTATTTATCTCCTCTTCTCTTTCCTTAATTAAACTTCTTAAACGGTGTGAAATAAGTTACATATGACTTATCTTACTAATTTTTCAAATAAGTTTTACATGTTCTCTTACATTTTCTTAAATTTTAACTTCTCCTGTATTTTTAACTTTCCTTTATAACGTCCCACCACCCCCCACCCCCACCCCCACCCCCCTCTCTTTCTTGCTTAAAGAAACTGGTTTTTTTAAGGTTAATTGCAAGTGTGTGAGTACGAAGCATGTCATAACACTTCACAAGCCAGCAGATTTTTGGCACATCTTCGTGAGGTTCTCGATAGAATTTGTTCTAGACTTCTTGCTTTAGTATTTGGGTTTCCTTCGTATTTCTGGACTTTGAAATTTATAAGATTACACCGCTCCAGAAGTCAACGGACATGGGTTCTACTAGGTGATGCAAAAAAAAAAACAAGACAAATTTGGAAAATAAAGGGCTTGCGTCACATGTAATTGAAAGCTCAACTACTCAGGAACTAGTATGAGAGAATTAGATATTTGTACATGAAAAAAGTTCAACAGTTCCCATAACTCAGATGATGACTAACCACACAAGCTCACAACCTCACGTCCCCGGTTGCACCATCAATTTGATAGACCGAGAGATGGCAGCGACCATTGTTAGATCGACACCATTTGTCGGCCGACGATTTAGTCGTCGTGGACAACTACACGTTCACGGTGAGCTCAAACTATCCGTTTTCGTGGGAAAAATGAGAACCTTGTGGAAGAGATCGAGAGCTTATTGGATACAAAAGCGAAGGTAAATGAAGAGGGTTTGCTAAAGATGTGGTATCTGAAGTCAGTTGTTTTGTGATGAAGAATCACTTGAGAGGTAGGATTTGTAGAATTGGGAACAACGGCGAAGAAGATGAATATATATAACGGCGTGTGGTGTGATTAGATCTTATTTGACTCAAGATTTAAAATATGATGTGATCAATAAGATTTCGGCTAAGAAGATTTGGGAGATTCTTGAGGGCAAGTATTTGACCAAGAGTGTAGAGAATCGCTTGCATTTGAAGAGGAGATTTTATCGCTTTCAATTGAAGAAAGGAACCTCCATTGGTGATCACATGAATCACTACACGAAGCTTCTTACGGATTTGGGGAATGTGGATGTTAAGATAGAGGATGATGACAAAACTTTGTTATTGTTGAGTTCCTTGTCAGATGAGAAATATGAGACATTTGTTCTTACCCTAATTAATGGGAAGACGTCCCTTTCGTATAGTGAGGTAATCACTGATCTTGTGAATTACCAACTAAGGAAGAAAGATAATGAGTCTACAAGTGACACAATAGCATGAGAATTGATCGTAAGAGGGAAGAATCCAAACCAGAAGAATGAGAAGTCATATTCTAGAGTAGGGCATCCTACAGTTGGCAAAGATCAGTGTGCTTGGTGTAAAGAGATTGGTCATTTGAAGAAAGATTGTCCAAAGCTCAGTGAATGGATGAAGAACAAGTAGAAGGAAAAGGGAAAGCAACCATCATCAGAAGCAAACATCATCATATCAGATGGTAATTTTTCTGACTCATCTGTTTATCCACTCTCTATTAGTCCCACAGTTTGCTATTTGGAGGAATATGAGTGGATGTTGGATAGTGGTGTAACCTATCATGTGTGCCCTAAGAGGAAATGATTCTTCAGTTTTGAGAAACTGGATAGTGGTGTGGTATACATGGGTGATAACTGTACTGTTTTCGTCAAAAGTTGATCTTGTTATCGAATTCATTATATCTTCGGTCGATTACAATAAATTCAAAGAAAACAGCCTTTTTATAAGACTCTTTTACACAACAAAATTGAAGATTACAACTCTTGAGAAAATAAACGTAGGATCGTTGTTTGGATCACTGCTTTTGTGGGATCTTTGCCTGTGCCGGGAACGCGTTAGCTCATTGACCACCGAATCACAGATTATGATTGAATCGTGAGGGGCTTATGATTCTTCCTTCGTTATCGAAGTGAGAATATGAAACGATATCTTATCGGAGTAAGATAGTCGTTCTTCTTGAAATCAAGTCTAAGCTCGAATGTCAAGGAATCACTCCAGGAACTGAAATCTCTGCTCTTTCTGCTCTGGAATGCTCTCTGGTCAGCCTTGGATCGTACTTGTGCCAACCTCCCCAAAAAAAATGATCTCAGGGGGTATT